>JAGXJF010000085.1:0-204349 GCA_019208055.1 Stipa capillata | reverse complement strand
GATGGTTTGGGTCGGATGGTTCGGGAGAACTAGAGGAGAGCCGAACCGTCTTCCGGCCGGACCGTTTGGAGGTCCGGGACAGTTGGGGTTGGAACGTTTCGTCGGACGGTTCGGGACCAACAGTTTGGTGGGTCCGGGACGGTCGGGTGGACGGTTTGGTCGGATGGCGGAACCAACGGTTTGGAGGGTCCGGGAAGGTCGGGTTGCATGCTTTGGTCGATGGTTCCGGACCAACATTCGGAGGGTCCGGGACGGTCGGGTTGGACGGTTTCGTCGGACTGGTTCGGGACCAACAGTTTGGTGGGTCCGGGACGGTCGGGTTGGACGGTTTGGTCGGATGGCGGAACCAACGGTTTGGAGGGTCCGGGAAGGTCGGGTTGCATGCTTTATTCGGATGGTTCCGGACCAACAGTTCGGAGGGTCCGGACGGTCGGGTTGCATGCTTGGTCGGATGGTTCAGGACCAACAGTTAGATGGTCCGGGACGCTCGGGTTGGATGGTTTGGTCGGATGGTTCGGAGAACTAGAGGAGAGCCGGACCGTCTCCGGACGGACCGTTTGGAAGGTCCGGGACAATCGGGTTGGACGGTTTGGTCGGATGGTTCGGGACCAACAGGTTGGAGGTTCCGGGACGGTCGGGTTGGATGGTTTTGGTCGGATGGTTCGGGAGAACTAGAGGAGAGCCGGACCGTCCTCCGGACGGACCGTTTGGAAGGTCCGGGACAGTCGGGTTGGACGGTTTGGTCGGACGGTTCGAGACCAACAGTTTGGTGGGGTCCATCACGGTCGGGTTGGACGGTTTGGTCGGATGGTTCGGGACCAACAGTTTGGAGGGTCCGGGACGGTCGGGTTGCATGCTTTGGTCGGATGGTTCGGGACCATAGTTTGGAGGGTCCGGGACGGTCGGGTTGGGCGGTTTGGTCGGATGGTTCGGGACCAACAGTTTGGAGGGTCCGGGACGATCGGGTTGGACGGTTTGGTCGGATGATTCGGGACCAACAGGTTGAGGTTCCGGGACGGTCGGGTTGGATGGTTTGTCGGATGGTTCGGGAGAACTAGAGGAGAGTCGGACCGTCTTCGGACGGACCGTTTGGAACGTCCGGGATAGTAGGGTGCACGGTTTGGTCGGATGGTTCGGGACCAACAGTTTGGTGGCTCCGGGACGGTCGGGTTGGACGGTTTGGTCGGATTGTTCGGGACCAGCAGTTTGGAGGGTCCGGGACGGTCGGGTGGCAGGCTTTGGTCGGATGGTTTGGGACCAACAGTTTGGAGGGTCGACGGTCGGGTTGGATGATTTGGTCGGATGGTTCAGGAGAAGTAGAGGAGAGCCGGACCGTCTTCCGGACGGACCGTTTGGAAGTCCGGGACGGTCGGGTTGGACGGTTTGGTCGGATGGTTCGGGACCAACAGGTTGGGAGGTTTCCGGACGGTCGGGTTGGATGGTTTGGTCGGATGGTTCGAGAGAACTAGAGGAGAGCGAACCGTCTCCGGACGGACGTTTGGATGTCCGGGACAGTCGGGTTGGACGGTTTGGTCGGACGGTTCGGGACCAACAGTTTGGTGGGTCGGACGGTCGGGTTGCGGTACGTTTGGTCGGATGGTTCGGACCAACAGGTTGGAGGTTCCGGGACGGTCGGGTTGGACAGTTTGGTCGGATGGTTCGGGACCAACAGGTTGGAGGTTCCGGACGGTCGGTTGCATGCTTGGTCGGATGGTTCGGGACCAACAGTTTGGTTGGTCCGGGACGGTCGGGTTGGCGGTTTGGTTGGATGGTTCGGGACCACAGTTTGGAGGGTCTGGGACGGTCGGGTTGGATGGTTTGGTCGGATGGTTCGGGACCAACAGGTTGGAGGTTCCGGGGCGGTCGGGTTGGATGGTTTGGTCGGATGGTCGGGAGAACTAGAGGAGAGCCGAACCGTCTTCCGACGGACCGTTTGAAGGTCCGGGACACTCGGCTTGGACGGTTTCGTCGGACGGTTCGGGACCAACAGTTTGGTGGCTCAGGACGGTCGGGGTTGGTCGGTTTGGTCGATGGTTCGGACAACAGTTTGGAGATCCGGACGGTCGGTTGCACGCTTTGGTCGATGGTTCGGGACCATAGCTTGGAGGGTCCGGGACGGTCGGGTTGGACGGTTTTGGTCGGATGGTTCGGACCAACATTTTGGAGGTCGCACGGTCGGATTGCATGCTTTGGTCGGATGGTTTCGGGACCATAGTTTGGAAGGTCCGGGACGGTCGGGTTGGGCGGTTTGGTCGGATGGTTCGGGACCAACAGTTTTGGAGGGTCCGGGACGGTCGGGTTGGACGGTTTGGTCGGATGGCTCGGGACCAACAGGTTGGACGTTCCGGGACGGTCGGGTTTGGGATGGTTTGGTCGGATGGTTCAGGAGAACTAGAGGAGAGTCGGACCGTTTTCCGGACGGACCGTTTGGAACGTCCGGATAGTAGGGTTGGACGGTTTGGTCGGATGGTTTCGGGATCAACAGTTTGGTGGGTCCGGGACGGTCGGGTTGGACGGTTTGGTCGGATGGTTCGGGACCAACAGTTTGTGTGGGTCCGGGAGCGGTCGGTTTGGAACGGTTTGGTCGGATGGCGGGACCAAAGGTTTGGAGGGTCGCGGGGCGGATCGGGTTGCATGCTTTGGTCGGATGGTTCCGGACCAACAGTTTGGAGGGTCCGAGACGGTCCGGGTTTGCATGCTTTGGTCGGATGGTTCAGACCAGCAGTTTGGATGGTCCGGGACGCTCGGGTTGGATGGTTTTGGTCGGATGGTTCGGGAGAACTAGAGGAGAGCCGGACAGTCTTCCGGACGGACCGTCTGGAAGGTCCGGGACAGTCGGCTTGGACGGTTTGGTCGTGATGGTTCGGGACCAATAGGTTGGAGGTTCCGAGACGGTCGGGTGGATGGTTTGGTCGGATGGTTCGGGAGAACTAGAGGAGAGCCGGACCGTCCTCCGGACGGACCGTTTGGAAGGTCCGGACAATCGGGTTGGACGGTTTGGTCGGATGGTTCGGGACCAACGGTTGGAGTTCCGGGACGTCGGGTTGGATGGTTTGGTCGGATGGTTCGGGAGAACTAGAGGAGAGCCGGACCGTCCTCCGGACGGACCGTTTGGAGGGTCCGGGACAGTCGGGTTGGACGTTTTGGGTCGGACGGTTCGGGACCAACAGTTTGGTGGGTCCGGGACGGTCGGGTGGGACGGTTTGGTCGGATGGTTCGGGCCCAACAGTTTGGAGGGTCCGGGACGGTCGGGTTGCATGCTTTGGTCGGATGGTTCGGGACCATAGTTTGGAGGGTCCGGGACGGTCGGGTTGGGCGGTTTGGTCGGATGGTTCGGACCAACAGTTTGGAGGGTCCGGGACGGTCGGGTTGGACGGTTTTGGTCGGATGGTTCGGGACCAACAGGTTGGAGGTTCCGGACGGTCGGTTGGATGGTTAGTCGGATGGTGCGGGAGAACTGGAGGAGAGTCGGACCGTCTTACGAACGGACCGTTTGGAACGTCCGGGATAGTAGGGTTGCACGGTTTGGTCGGATGGTTCGGGACCAACAGTTTGGTGGCTCCGCGACGGTCGGGTTGGACGATTTGGTCGGATGGTTCGGACCAACAGTTTGGAGGGTCCGGGACGGTCGGGTTGCAGGCTTTGGTCGGATGGTTTGGGACCAACAGTTTGGAGGGTCCGGGACGGTCGGGTCCGGACGGTTCGGTCGGATGGTTCGGGACCAACAGTTTGGAGGGTCTGGAACGGTCGGGTTGGATGATTTGGTCGGATGGTTCGGGAGAACTAGAGGAGAGCCGGACCGTCTTCCGGACGGACCCATTTGGATGGTCCGGGACACTCGGCTTGGACGGTTTCGTCGGACGGTTCGGGACCAACAGTTTTGGTGGCTCCAGGACGGTCGGGGTTGGACGGTTTTGGTCAGATGGTTCGGGACCAACAGTTTGGAGGATCTGGGACGGTCGGGTTGCACGCTTTGGTCGGATGGTTCGGGACCATAGTTTGGAGGGTCCGGGACGGTCGGGTTGGACGGTTTGGTCGGATGGTTCGGGACCAACAGTTTGGAGGGTCCGGCACGGTCGGATTGCATGCTTTGGTCGGATGGTTCGGGACCATAGTTTGGAGGGTCCGGGATGGTCGGGTTGGGCGGTTTGGTCGGATGGTTCGGGACCAACAGTTTGGAGTGTCCGGGACGGTCGGGTTGGACGGTTTGGTCGGATGGCTCGGGACCAACAGGTTGGACGTTCCGGGACGGTCGGGTTGGATGGTTTGGTCGGATGGTTTCAGGAGAACTAGAGGAGAGTCGGACCGTTTTCCTCCGGACGGACCGTTTGGAACGTCCGGGATAGTAGGGTTGGACGGTTTGGTCGGATGGTTCGGGACCAACCGTTTGGTGGCTCCGGGACGGTCGGGTTGGACGGTTTGGTCGGATGGTTCGGGACCAACAGTTTGGTGGGTCCGGGACGGTCGGGTTGGACGGTTTGGTCGGATGGCGGGACCAAAGGTTTGGAGGGTCCGGGGCGGTCGGGTTGCATGCTTTGGTCGGATGGTTCCGGACCAACAGTTTGGAGGGTCCGAGACGGTCGGGTTGCATGCTTTGGTCGGATGGTTCAGGACCAACAGTTTGGATGGTCCGGGACGCTCGGGTTGGATGGTTTGGTCGGATGGTTCGGGAGAACTAGAGGAGAGCCGGACAGTCTTCCGACGGACCGTTTGGAAGGTCCGGGACAGTCGGCTTGGACGGTTTTGGTCGGATGGTTCGGGACCAACAGGTTGGAGGTTCCGAGACGGTCGGGTTGGATGGTTTGGTCGGATGGTTCGGGAGAACTAGAGGAGAGCCGGACCGTCCTCCGGACGGACCGTTTGGAAGGTCCGGACAGTCGGGTTGGACGGTTTGGTCGGACGGTTCGGGACCAACAGTTTGGTGGGTCCGGGACGGTCGGGTTGGACGTTTGGTCGGATGGTTCGGGCCCAACAGTTTGGAGGTTCCGGGACGGTCGGTTGCATGCTTTGGTCGGATGGTTCGGGACCATAGTTTTGGAGAGTCCGGGACGGTCGGGTTGGGCGGTTTGGTCGGATGGTTCGGGACCAACAGTTTGGAGGGTCCGGGACGGTCGGGTTGGACAGTTTTGGTCGGATGGTTCGGGACCAACAGGTTGGAGGTTCCGGGACGGTCGGGTTGGATGGTTTAGTCAGATGGTGCGGGAGAACTGGAGGAGAGTCGGACCGTCTTACGAACGGACCGTTTGGAACGTCCGGGATAGTAGGGTTGCACGGTTTGGTCGGATGGTTCGGGACCAACAGTTTGGTGGCTCCGGGACGGTCGGGTTGGACGATTTGGTCGGATGGTTCGGGACCAACAGTTTGGAGGGTCCGGGACGGTCGGGTTGCAGGCTTTGGTCGGATGGTTTGGGACCAACAGTTTGGAGGGTCCGGGACGGTCGGGTCGGACGGTTCGGTCGGATGGTTCGGGACCAACAGTTTGGAGGGTCTGGGACGGTCGGGTTGGATGATTTGGTCGGATGGTTCGGGAGAACTAGAGGAGAGCCGGACCGTCTTCCGGACGGACCGTTTGGAAGGTCCGGGACACTCGGCTTGGACGGTTTCGTCGGACGGTTCGGGACCAACAGTTTGGTGGCTCCAGGACGGTCGGGGTTGGACGGTTTGGTCGGATGGTTCGGGACCAACAGTTTGGAGGATCCGGGACGGTCGGGTTGCACGCTTTGGTCGGATGGGTCGGGACCATAGTTTGGAGGGTCCGGGACGGTCGGGTTGGACGGTTTGGTCGGTTGGTTCGGGACCAACAGTTTGGAGGGTCCGGGACGGTCGGGTTGCAGGCTTTGGTCGGATGGTTTGGGACCAACAGTTTGGAGGGTCCGGGACGGTCGGGTTGGACGGTTCGGTCGGTTGGTTCGGGACCAACAGTTTGGAGGGTCCAAGACGGTCGGGTTGGATGATTTGGTCGGATGGTTCGGGAGAACTAGAGGAGAGCCGGCCGTCTTCCGGACGGACCGTTTGGAACGTCCGGGACAGTCGGGTTGGCCGGTTTGGTCGGATGGTTCGGGACCAACAGGTTGGAGGTTCCGGGACGGTCGGATAGATGGTTTGGTCGGATGGTTCGGGAGAACTAGAGGAGAGCCGGTCCGTCTTCCGGACGGACCGTTTGGAATGTCCGGGACAGTCGGGTTGGACGGTTTGGTCGAATGGTTCGGAACCAACAGTTTGGTGGGTCCGGGACGGTCGGGTTGGACGGTTTGGTCGGATGGTTCAGGACCAACAAGTTGGACGGTCCGGGACGGTCGAGTTGGACGGTTTGGTCGCATGGTTCGGGACCAACAGGTTGGAGGTTCCGGAACTGTCGAGTTGCATGCTTTGGTCGGATGGTTCGGGACCAACAGTTTGGTGGGTCCGGGACGGTCGGGTTGGGCGGTTTGGTCGAATGGTTCGGGACCAACAGTTTGGAGGGTCTGGGACGGTCGGGTTGGATGGTTTGGTCGGATGGTTCGGGACCAACAGGTTGGAGGTTCCGGGGCGGTCGGGTTGGATGGTTTGGTCGGATGGTTCGGGAGAACTAGAGGAGAGCCGAACCGTCTTCCGGCCGGACCGTTTGGAAGGTCCGGGACAGTTGGGTTGGACGGTTTTCGTCGGACGGTTCGGGACCAACAGTTTGGTGGGTCCGGGACGGTCGGGTTGGACGGTTTGGTCGGATGGCGGAACCAACGTTTTGGAGGGTCCGGGAAGGTCGGGTTGCATGCTTTGGTCGGATGGTTCCGGACCAACAGTTCGGAGGGTCCGAGACGGTCGGGTTGCATGCTTTGGTCGGATGGTTCAGGACCAACAGTTTGGATGGTCCGGGACGCTCGGGTTGGATGGTTTGGTCGGATGGTTCGGGAGAACTAGAGGAGAGCCGGACCATCTTCCGGACGGACCGTTTGGAAGGTCCGGGACAATCGGGTTGGACGGTTTTGGTCGGATGGTTCGGGACCAACAGGTTGGGGGTTCCGGGACGGTCGGGTTGGATGGTTTGGTCGGATGGTTCGGGAGAACTAGAGGAGAGCCGGACCGTCCTCCGGACGGACCGTTTGGAAGGTCCGGGACAGTCGGGTTGGACGGTTTGGTCAGACGGTCCGAGACCAACAGTTTGGTGGGTCCAGGACGGTCGGGTTGGACGGTTTTGGTCGGATGGTTCGGGACCAACAGTTTGGAGGGTCCTGGACGGTTGGGTTGCATGCTTTGGTCGGATGGTTCGGGACCATAGTTTGGAGGGTCCGGGACGGTCGGGTTGGGCGGTTTGGTCGGATGGTTCGGGACCAACAGTTTGGAGGGTCCGGGACGATCGGGTTGGACGGTTTGGTCGGATGATTCGAGACCAACAGGTTGGAGGTTCCGGGACGGTCGGGTTGGATGGTTTGGTCGGATGGTTCGGGAGAACTAGAGGAGAATCGGACCGTCTTCCGGACGGACCGTTTGGAACGTCCGGGATAGTAGGGTTGCACGGTTTGGTCGGATTGTTCGGGACCAACAGTTTGGTGGCTCCGGGACGGTCGGGTTGGACGGTTTGGTCGGATGGTTCGGGACCAATAGTTTGGAGGGTCTGGGACGGTCGGGTTGCAGGCTTTGGTCGGATGGTTTGGGACCAACAGTTTGGAGGGTCCGGGACGGTCGGGTTGGACGGTTCGGTCGGATGGTTCGGGACCAATAGTTTGGAGGGTCCGGGACGGTCGGGTTGGACGGTTTGGTCGGACGGTTCGGGACCAACAGTTTGGTGGGTCCGGGATGGTCGGGTGGGACGGTTTGGTCGAATGGTTCGGGACCAACAGTTTGGTGGGTCCGGGACGGTCGGGTTGGAAGGTTTGGTCGGATGGTTCGGGACCAACAGGTTGGAGGGTCCGGGACGGTCGGGTTGGACAGTTTGGTCGCATGGTTCGGGACCAACAGGTTGGAGGTTCCGGAACGGTCGAGTTGCATGCTTTGGTCGGATGGTTCGGGACCAACAGTTTGGTCGGTCCGGGACGGTCGTGTTGGGCGGTTTGGTCGGATGGTTCGGGACCAACAGTTTGGAGGGTCTGGGACAGTCGAGTTGCATGCTTTGGTCGGATGGTTCGGGACCATAGTTTGGAGGGTCCGGGACGGTCGGGTTGGGCGGTTTGGTCGGATGGTTCGGGACCAACAGTTTGGAGGGTCCGGGACGATCGGGTTGGACGGTTTGGTCGGATGATTCGGGACCAACAGGTTGGAGGTTCCGCGACGGTCGGGTTGGATGGTTTGGTCGGATGGTTCGGGAGAACTAGAGGAGAATCGGACCGTCTTCCGGACGGACCGTTTGGAACGTCCGGGATAGTAGGGTTGCACGGTTTGGTCGGATTGTTCGGGACCAACAGTTTGGAGGGTCCGGGACGGTCGGGTTGCAGGCTTTGGTCGGATGGTTTGGGACCAACAGTTTGGAGGGTCCAGGACGGTCGGGTTGGACGGTTCGGTCGGATGGTTCGGGACCAACAGTATGGAGGATCCGGGACGGTCGGGTTGGATGATTTGGTCGGATGGTTCGGGAGAACTAGAGGAGAGCCGGACCGTTTTCGGACCGTTTGGAAGGTCCGGGACAGTCGGGTTGGACGGTTCGGTCGGATGGTTCGGGACCAACAGGTTGGAGGGTCCGGGACGGTCAGGTTGGACGGTTTGGTCGCATGGTTCGGGACCAACAGGTTGGAGGTTCCGGAACGGTCGAGTTGCATGCTTTGGTCGGATGGTTCGGGACCAACAGTTTGGTGGGTCCGGGACGGTCGGGTTGGGCGGTTTGGTCTGATGGTTCGGGACCAACAGTTTGGAGGGTCTGGGATGGTCGGGTTGGATGGTTTGGTCGGATGGTTCGGGACCAACAGGTTGGAGGTTCCGGGGCGGTCGGGTTGGATGGTTTGGTCGGATGGTTCGGGAGAACTAGAGGAGAGCCGAACCGTCTTCCGGACGGACCGTTTGGAAGGTCCGGGATAGTCGGGTTGGACGGTTTCGTCGGACGGTTCGGGACCAACAGTTTGGTGGCTCCGGGACGGTCGGGTTGGACGGTTCGGTCGGATGGCAGGACCAACGGTTTGGAGGGTCCAGGGCGGTCGGGTTGCATGCTTTGGTCGGATGGTTCCGGACCAACAGTTTGGAGGGTCCGAGACGTTAGGGTTGCATGCTTTGGTCGGATGGTTCAGGACCAACAGTTTGGATGGTCCGGGACGATCGGGTGGGATGGTTTGGTCGGATGGTTCGGGAGAACTAGAGGAGAGCCGGACCGTCTTCCGGACGGACCGTTTGGAAGGTCCGGGACAGTCGGGTTGGACGGTTTGGTCGGATGGTTCGGGACCAATAGGTTGGAGGTTCCGGGACGATCGGGTTGGACGGTTCGGTCGGATGGTTCGGGACCAATAGTTTGGAGGGTCCGGGACGGTCGGGTTGGACGGTTTGGTCGGATGGTTCGGGACCAACAGGTTGGAGGTTCCGGGATGGTCGGGTTGGACGGTTCGGTCGGATGGTTCGGGACCAATAGTTTGGAGGGTCCGGGACGGTCGGGTTGGACGGTTTGGTCGGACGGTTCGGGACCAACAGTTTGGTGGGTCCGGGATGGTCGGGTTGGACGGTTTGGTCGAATGGTCGGGACCAACAGTTTGGTGGGTCCGGGACGGTCGGGTTGGAAGGTTTGGTCGGATGGTTCGGGACCAACAGGTTGGAGGGTCCGGGACGGTCGGGTTGGACAGTTTGGTCGCATGGTTCGGGACCAACAGGTTGAAGGTTCCGGAACGGTCGAGTTGCATGCTTTGGTCGGATGGTTCGGGACCAACAGTTTGGTCGGTCCGGGACGGTCGTGTTGGGCGGTTTGGTCGGATGGTTCGGGACCAACAGTTTGGAGGGTCTGGGACGGTCGAGTTGCATGCTTTGGTCGGATGGTTCGGGACCATAGTTTGGAGGGTCCGGGACGGTCGGGTTGGGCGGTTTGGTCGGATGGTTCGGGACCAACAGTTTGGAGGGTCCGGGACGATCGGGTTGGACGGTTTGGTTGGATGATTCGGGACCAACAGGTTGGAGGTTCCGGGACGGTCGGGTTGGATGGTTTGGTCGGATGGTTCGGGAGAACTAGAGGAGAATCGGACCGTCTTCCGGACGGACCGTTTGGAACGTCCGGGGTAGTAGGGTTGCACGGTTTGGTCGGATTGTTCGGGACCAACAGTTTGGTGGCTCCGGGACGGTCGGGTTGGATGGTTTGGTCGGATGGTTCGGGAGAACTGGAGGAGAGCCGGACCGTCTTCCGGACGGACCGTTTGGAAGGTCCGGGACAATCGGGTTGGACGGTTTGGTCGGATGGTTCGGGACCAACAGGTTGGAGGTTCCGGGACGGTCGGGTTGGATGGTTTGGTCGGATGGTTCGGGAGAACTAGACGAGAGACGGACCGTCCTCCGGACGGACCGTTTGGAAGGTCCGGGACAGTTGGGTTGGACGGTTTGGTCGGACGGTTCGGGACCAACAGTTTGGTGGGTCCAGGACGGTCGGGTTGGACGGTTTGGTCGGATGGTTCGGGACCAACAGTTTGGAGGGTCCGGGACCGTCGGGTTGCATGCTTTTGTCAAATGGTTCGGGACCATAGTTTGGAGGGTCCGGGACGGTCGGGTTGGGCGGTTTGGTCGGATGGTTCGGGACCAACAATTTGGAGGGTCCGGTACGGTCGGGTTGGACGGTTTGGTCGGATGGTTCGGGACCAACAGGTTGGAGGTTCCGGGACGGTCGGGTTGGATGGTTTGGTCGGCTGGCTCGGGAGAAGTAGAGGAGAGTCGTACCGTCTTCCGGACGGACCATTTGGAACGTCCGGGATAGTAGGGTTGCACGGTTTGGTCGGATTGTTCGGGACCAACAGTTTGGTGTCTCCGGGACGGTCGGGTTGGACGGTTTGGTCGGATGGTTCGGGACCAATAGTTTGGAGGGTCCGGGACGGTCGGGTTGCAGGCTTTGGTCGGATGGTTTGGGACCAACAGTTTGGAGGGTCCGGGACGGTCGGGTTGGACGGTTCGGTCGGATGGTTCGGGACCAACAGTTTGGAGGGTCCGGGACGGTCGGGTTGGATGATTTGGTCGGATGGTTCGGGAGAGCTAGAGGAGAGCCGGACCGTCTTCGGACCGTTTGGAAGGTCCGGGACAGTCGGGTTGGACGGTTTGGTCGGATGGTTCGGGACCAACAGGTTGGATGTTCCGGGACGGTCGGGTTGGATGGTTTGGTCGGATGGTTCGGGAGAACTAGGGGAGAGCCGGACAGTCTTCCGGACGGACCGTTTGGAATGTCCGGGACAGTCGGGTTGGACGGTTTGGTCGGACGGTTCGGGACGCACAGTTTGGTGTGTCCGGGACGGTCGGGTTGGACGGTTTGGTCGAATGGCTCGGGACCAACAGTTTGGTGGGTCCGGGACGGTCGGGTTGGACGGTTTGATCGGATGGTTCGGGACCAACAGGTTGGAGGTTCCGGAACGGTCGAGTTGGATGCTTTGGTCGGATGGTTCGGGACCAACAGTTTGGTGGGTCCGGGATGGTCGGGTTGGGCGGTTTGGTCGGATGGTTCGGGACCAACAGTTTGGTGGGTCTGGGACGGTCGGGTTGGATGGTTTGGTCGGATGGTTCAGGACCAACAGGTTGGAGGTTCCGGGGCGGTCGGGTTGGATGGTTTGGTCGGATGGTTCGGGAGAACTAGAGGAGAGCCGAACCGTCTTCCGGACGGACCGTTTGGAAGGTCCGGGACAGTCGGGTTGGACGGTTTCGTCGGATGGTTCGGGACCAACAGTTTGGTGGGTCTGGGACGGTCGGGTTGGACGGTTTGGTCGGATGGCGGGACCAACGGTTTGGAGGGTCCGGGGCGGTCGGGTTGCATGCTTTGGTCGGATGGTTCCGGACCAACAGTTTGGAGGGTCCGAGACGGTCGGGTTGCATGCTTTGGTCGGATGGTTCAGGACCAACAGTTTGGAGGTTCCGGGACGGTCGGGTTGGATGGTTTGGTCGGATGGTTCGGGAGAACTAGAGGAGAGCCGGACCGTCCTCCGGACGGACCGTTTGGAAGGTCCGGGACAGTCGGGTTGGACGGTTTGGTCGGACGGTTCGGGACCAACAGTTTGGTGGGTCCAGGACGGTCGGGTTGGACGGTTTGGTCGGATGGTTCGGGACCAATAGTTTGGAGGGTCCGGGACGGTCGGGTTGCATGCTTTTGTCGGATGGTTCGGGACCATAGTTTGGAGTGCCCGGGACGGTCGGGTTGGGCGTTTTGGTCGGATGGTTCGGGGCCAACAGTTTGGAGGGTCCGGGACGGTCGGGTTGGACGGTTTGGTCGGATGGTTCGGGACCAACAGGTTGGTGGTTCCGGGACGGTCGGGTTGGATTGTTTGGTCGGATGGTTCGGGAGAACTAGAGGAGAGTCGGACCGTCTTCCGGACGGACCGTTTGGAACGTCCGGGATAGTAGGGTTGCACGGTTTCGTCGGATCGTTCGGGACCAACAGTTTGGTGGCTCCGGGACGGTCGGGTTGGACGGTTTGGTCGGATGGTTCGGGACCAATAGTTTGGAGGGTCCGAGACGGTCGGGTTGCAGGCTTTGGTCGGATGGTTTGGGACCAACAGTTTGGAGGGTCCGGGACGGTCAGGTTGGACGGTTCGGTCGGATGGTTCGGGACCAACAGTTTGGAGGGTCCGGGACGGTCGGGTTGGATGATTTGGCCGGATGGTTCGGGAGAACTAGAGGAGAGCCGGACTGTCTTCCGGACGGACCGTTTGGAATGTCCGGGACAGTCGGGTTGGACGGTTTGGTCGGACGGTTCGGGACCAACAGTTTGGTGGGTCCGGGATGGTCGGGTTGGACGGTTTGGTCGAATGGTTCGGGACCAACAGTTTGGTGGGTCCGGGACGGTCGGGTTGGAAGGTTTGGTCGGATGGTTCGGGACCAACAGGTTGGAGGGTCCGGGACAGTCGGGTTGGACAGTTTGATCGCATGGTTCGGGACCAACAGGTTGGAGGTTCCGGAACGGTCGAGTTGCATGCTTTGGTCGGATGGTTCGGGACCAACAGTTTGGTCAGTCCGGGACGGTCGTGTTGGGCGGTTTGGTCGGATGGTTCGGGACCAACAGCTTGGAGGGTCTGGGACGGTCGGGTTGGATGGTTTGGTCGGATGGTTCGGGACCAACAGGTTGGAGGTTCCGGGGCGGTCGGGTTGGATGGTTTGGTCGGATTGTTCGGGAGAACTAGCGGAGAGCCGAACCGTCTTCCGGACGGACCGTTTGGAAGGTCCGGGACAGCCGGTTGGAAGGTTTCGTCGGACGGTTCGGGACCAACAGTTTGGTGGGTCCGGGACGGTCGGGTTGGACGGTTTAGTCGGATGGCGGGACCAACGTTTTGGAGGGTCCGGGGCGGTCGGGTTGCATGCTTTGGTCGGATGGTTCCGGACCAACAGTTTGGAGGGTCCGAGACGGTCGGGTTGCATGCTTTGGTCGGATGGTTCAGGACCAACAGTTTGGATGGTCCGGGACGCTCGGGTTGGATGGTTTGGTCGGATGGTTCGGGAGAACTAGAGGAGAGCCGGACCGTCTTCCGGACGGACCGTTTGGAACGTCCGGGACAGTCGGGTTGCATGGTTTGGTCGGATGGTTCGGGACAAACAGTTTGGTGGCTCCGGGACGGTCGGGTTGGACGGTTTGGTCGGATGGTTCGGGACCAACAGTTTGGATGGTCCGGGACGGTCGGGTTGCACTCTTTGGTCGGATGGTTCGGGACCAACAGTTTGGAGGGTCCGGGACGGTCGGGTTGGACGGTTTGGTCAGATGGTTCGGGACCAACAGTTTGGAGGGTCCGGAACGGTCGGGTTGCATGCTTTGGTCGGATGGTTCGGGACCAACAGTTTGTAGGCTCCGGGACGGTCGGGTTGGACGGTTTGGTCGGATGGTTCGGGACCAACAGTTTGGAGGGTCCGGGACGGTCGGGTTGGACGGTTTGGTCGGATTGTTCGGGACCAACAGGTTGGAGGTTCCAGGACGGTCGGGTTGGACGGTTTGGTCGGATGGTTCGGGACCATAGTTTGGTGGGTCCGGGACGGTCGGGTTGGGCGGTTCGGTCGGATGGTTCGGGACCAACAGTTTGGAGTGTCCGGGACGGTCGGGTTGGACGGTTTGGTCGGATGGTTCGGAACCAACAGGTTGGAGGGTCCGGGATGGTCGGGTTGGACGGTTTGGTCGGATGGTTCGGGACCAACACGTTGGAGGTTCCGGAACGGTCGGGTTGCATGCTTTGGTCGGATGGTTCGAGACCAACAGTTTGGAGGGTCCGGGACAGTCGGGTTGGACGGTTTGGTCGGATGGTCCGGGACCAACAGGTTGGAGGTTCCGAGAAGGTCGGGTTGGATGCTTCGGGACCAACAGTTTGGAGGGTCCGGGACGGTCGGGTTGCATGCTTTGATCGGATGGTTCGGGACCAACAGTTTGGTGAGTCCGGGACGGTCGGGTTGGACGGTTTTGGTCGGATGGTTCGGCACCAACAGGTTGGAGCTTCCGGGACAGTCGGGTTGGACGGTTTGGTCAGACGGATCGGGACCAACAGTTTGGTGGGTCCGGGACGGTCGGGTTCGACGGTTTGGTCGGATGGTTCGGGACCAACAGTTTGGATGGTCCGGGACGGTCGGGTTGCATGCTTTGGTCGGATGGTTCGGGACCAACAGTTTTGAGGGTCCGAGACGGTCGGGTTGTATGGTTTGGTCGGACGGTTCGGGACCAACAGTTTGGAGGGTCCGGGACGGTCGGGTTGGACGGTATGGTCGGAAGGTTCGGTACCAACAGTTTGGTGGGTCCGGGACGGTCGGGTTGAACGGTTTGGTTGGATGGTTCGGGACCAACAGTTTGGAGGGTCCGGGACGGTCGGGTTGGACGGTTTGGTCGGATGGTTTGGGACAGCTAGAGGAGATCCGGACGTTCTTCCGAACGGACCGTTTGGTAGTTCCAGGACAGTCAGGATGGACGGTTTCGTCGGATGGTTCGGGACCAACAGTTTGGAGGGTCCGAGACGGTCGGGTTGGACGGTTTGGTCCGATGGTTCGGAACCAACAGTTTGGAGGGTCTGAGACGGTTGGGTTGGACGGTTTGGTTGGATGGTTCGGGACAACTAGAGGAGATCCGGACCTTCTTCCGGACGGACCGTTTGGATATTCCGGGACGGTCGCGTTGGATGCTTTGGTCGGATGGTACGGGAGAAGTAGAGGAGAACCGGATCTTCTTCCGGACGGACCGTTTGGAAGGTCCGGGACGGTCGGGTTGGACAGACTGGTCGGATGGTTTGGGACAGCTAGAGGAGTTCCGGACCTTCTTCCGGACGGACCGTTTGGTAGTTCCAGGACAGTCAGGATGGACGGTTTCGTCGGATGGTTCGGGACCAACAGTTTGGAGGGCCCGAGACGGTCGGGTTGGACGGTTTGGTCGGATGGTTCGGAACCAACAGTTTGGAGGGTCTGAGACGGTCGGGTTGGACGGTTTGGTTGGATGGTTCGAGACAACTAGAGGAGATCCGGACCTTCTTCCGGACGGACCGTTTGGATGTTCCGGAACGGTCGGGTTGGACGGTTTGGTCGGATGGTTACGGTCAACTAGAGGAGATCCGGACCTTCTTCCGGACGGACCATTTGGATGTTCCGGGACGATCGGATTTGGTCGGAGGGTTCTGGACCAACAGTTTGGAGCGTCCGAGACGGTCGGGTTGGACGATTTGGTCGAATGGTTCGGGACCAACAGTTTGGAGGGTCCGCGACGGCCGGGTTGCATGATTTAGTCGAACGATTCGGGACCAATAGTTTGGAGGGTCCTAGACGGTCGGGTTGGACGGTTTGGTGGGATGGTTCGGGAACAACAGTTTGGAGGGTCCGGGACGGTCGGGTTGGATGGTTTGGTCGGATGGTTCAGGAGAACTAGAGGAGAGCCGGACCTTCTTCCGGACGGACCGTTTGGACGGTCCGGGACGGTTTGGTCGGATGGCTCGGCACCAACAGTTTGGAGGGTCTGGGACGGTCGGGTTGGACGGTTTGGTCGGTTCGTTCGGGACCAACAGTTTAGAGGGTCCGAGACGGTCGGGTTGGACGGTTTGGTCGGATGGTTCGGGACCAACCGTTTGGAGGGTCCGGGACGGTCGGGTTGGATGGTTTGGTTGGATGCTTCGGGAGAACCAGAGGAGAAGCGGACCTTCTTCCGGACGGATTGTTTGAAAGGTCCGGGACGGTCGGATTGGACGGTTTGGTCGTATAGTTTGCGACAATTAGGGGAGATCTAGACCTTCCGGACGGACCATTTGGAAGTTACAGGACGGTCGAGTGGGACGGCTTGCTCGAATAGTTCGGGACCAACAGTTTGGAGGGTCTGAGACGGTCGGGTTGGACTGTTTGGTTGGATGGTTTGGGACAACTAGAGGAGATACGGACCTTCTTCCGGACGGAACCGTTTGGAAGTTCCTGGACGGTCGGGTGGGAGGGTTTGGTCGGATGGTTCGGGACCAACAGTTTGGAGGGTTCGAGACGGTCGGGTTGGACGGTTTGGTCGGATGGTTGGGAGAACCAGAGGAGAACCGAACCTTCTTCTGGATGGACCGTTTGGACGGTCCGGGACTATCGGGTTGGACGGTTTGGTCGGGTGGTTCGGGACCAACAGTTTGGAGGGTCCGGGATGGTCGGGTCGGACGGTTTAGTCGGATGGTTCGGGACCAACAGTTTGGTGGGTCCGAGACGGTCGGGTTGGACGGTTTGGCCGGATGGTTCAGGACCAACAGTTTGGATGGTGCGGGCGGTCGGATTGGATGCTTTGGTTGGATGGTTCGGGAGCCGTAGAGGAGAACCGGACCTTCTTCCGGACAGGCTGTTTGGAAGGTCCGGGACAATCGGGTTGCACGGTTTGTTAGGATGGTTCGGGACCAACAGTTTGGACGGTCGAGTTGGACGGTTTGGTCGGATGGTTCGGGACCACCAGTTTGGATGGTCCGGGACGGTCGGGTTGCATGCTTTGGTCGGATGGTTTGGGACAAACAGTTTTGAGGGTCCGGGACGGTCGGGTTGTATGGTTTGGTCGGACGGTTCGGGACCAACAGTTTGGAGGGTCCGGGACGGTCGGGTTGGACGGTATGGTCGGAAGGTTCGGTACCAACAGTTTGGTGGGTCCGGGACGGTCGGGTTGGACGGTTTGGTTGGATGGTTCGGGACCAACAGTTTGGAGGGTCCAGGACGGTCGGGTTGGACGGTTTGGTCGGATGGTTTGGGACAGCTAGAGGTGATCCGGACGTTCTTCCGGACGGACCGTTTGGAGGTTCCAGGACAGTCAGGATGGACGGTTTCGTCGGATGGTTCGGGACCAACAGTTTGGAGGGTCCGAGACGGTCGGGTTGGACGGTTTGGTCGGATGGTTCGGAACCAACAGTTTGGAGGGTCTGAGACGGTCGGGTTGGACGGTTTGGTTGGATGGTTCGGGACAACTAGAGGAGATCCGGACCTTCTTCTGCACGGACCGTTTGGATATTCCGGGACGGTCGGGTTGGATGCTTTGGTCGGATGGTACGGGAGAAGTAGAGGAGAACCGGATCTTCTTCCGGACGGACCGTTTGGAAGGTCCGGGACGGTCGGGTTGGACGGTTTGGTCGGATGGTTTGGGACAGCTAGAGGAGATCCGGACCTTCTTCCGGACGGACCGTTTGGTAGTTCCAGGACAGTCAGGATGGACGGTTTCGTCGGATGGTTCGGGACCAACAGTTTGGAGGGTCCGAGACGGTCGGGTTGGACGGTTTGGTTGGATGGCTCGGAACCAACAGTTTGGAGGGTCTGAGACGGTCGGGTTGGACGGTTTGGTTCGATGGTTCGGGACAACTAGAGGAGATCCGGACCTTCTTCCGGACGGACCGTTTGGATGTTCCGGGACGGTCGGGTTGGATGCTTTGGTCGGATGGTTCGGGAGAAGTAGAGGAGAACCGGATCTTCTTCTGGACGGACCGTTTGGAAGGTCCGGGACGGTCGGGTTGGACGGTTTGGTCGGATGGTTTGGGACAGCTAGAGGAGATCCGGACCTTCTTCCGGACGGACCGTTTGGTAGTTCCAGGACAGTCAGGATGGACGGTTTCGTCGGATGGTTCGGGACCAACAGTTTGGAGGGTCCGAGACGGTCGGGTTGGACGGGTTGGTCGGATGGTTCGGAACCAACAGTTTGGAGGGTCTGAGACGGTCGGGTTGGACGGTTTGGTTGGATGGTTCGGGACAACTAGAGGAGATCCGGACCTTCTTCCGGACGGACCGTTTGGATGTTCCGGAACGGTCGGGTTGGATGGTTTGGTCGGATGGTTACGGTCAACTAGAGGAGATCCGGACCTTCTTCCGGACGGACCGTTTGGATGTTCCGGGACGATCGGAATTGGTCGGACGGTTCTGGACCAACAGTTTGGAGCGTCCGAGACGGTCGGGTTGGACGATTTGGTCGAATGGTTCGGGACCAACAGCTTGGAGGGTCCGCGACGGCTGGGTTGCATGATTTAGTCGGACGATTCGGGACCAATAGTTTGGAGGGTCCGGGACGGTCGGGTTGGACAGTTTGGACGGATGGTTCGGGACCAACAGTTTGGAGGGTCCGAGACGGTCGGGTTGGACGGTTTGGTGGGATGGTTCGGGAACAACAGTTTGGAGGGTTCGGGACGGTCGGGTTGGATGGTTTGGTCGGATGGTTCAGGAGAACTAGAGGAGAGCCGGACCTTCTTCCGGACGGACCGTTTGGACGGTCCGGGACGGTCGGGTTGGACGGTTTGGTCGGATGGCTCGGCACCAACCGTTTGGAGGTTCCGGGACGGTCGGGTTGGACGGTTTGGTCGGTTCGTTCGGGACCAACAGTTTAGAGGGTCCAAGACGGTCGGGTTGGACGGTTTGGTCGGATGGTTCGGGACCAACCGTTTGGAGGGTCCGGGACGGTCGGGTTGGATGGTTTGGTTGGATGCTTCGGGAGAACCAGAGGAGAAGCGGACCTTCTTCCGGACGGATTGTTTGAAAGGTCCGGGACGGTCGGATTGGACGGTTTGGTCGTTTGGTTTGCGACAATTAGGGGAGATCTAGACCTTCCGGACGGACCATTAGGAAGTTACAGGACGGTCGGGTTGGACGGCTTGCTCGAATAGTTCGGGACCAACAGTTTGGAGGGTTTGAGACGGTCGGGTTGGACTGTTTGGTTGGATGGTTTGGGACAACTAGAGGAGATACAGACCTTCTTCCGGACGGAACCGTTTGGAAGTTCCTGGACGGTCGGGTGGGAGGGTTTGGTCGGATGGTTCGGGACCAACTGTTTGGAAGGTTCGAGACGGTCGGGTTGGGCGGTTTGGTCGGATGGTTGGGGAGAACCAGAGGAGAACCGAACCTTCTTCCGGATGGACCGTTTGGACGGTCCGGGACTATCGGGTTGGACGGTTTGGTCGGGTGGTTCGGGACCAACAGTTTGGAGGGTCCGGGATGGTCGGGTCGGACGGTTTAGTCGGATGGTTCGGGACCAACAGTTTGGTGGGTCCGAGACGGTCGGGTTGGACGGTTTGGCCGGATGGTTCAGGACCAACAGTTTGGATGGTGCGGGCGGTCGGATTGGATGCTTTGGTCGGATGGTTCGGGAGCAGTAGAGGAGAACCGGACCTTCTTCCGGACAGGCTGTTTGGAAGGTCCGGGACAGTCGGGTTGCACGGTTTGGTAGGATGGTTCGGGACCAACAGTTTGGACGGTCGAGTTGGACGGTTTGGTCGGATGGTTCGGGACCACCAGTTTGGACGGTCCGGGACAGTCGGTTTGGATGCTTTGGTCGGATGGTTCGGGAGAAGTAGAGGAGAACCGGATCTTCTTCCAGACGGATCGTTTGGAAGGTCCGGGACGGTCGGGTTGCACGGTTTGGTCGGATGGTTTGGGACAGCTAGAGGAGATCCAGACCTTCTTCCGGACGGACCGTTTGGTAGTTCCAGGACAGTCAGGATGGACGGTTTCGTCGGATGGATCGGGACCAACAGTTTGGAGGGTCCGAGACGGTCGGGTTGGACGGTTTGGTCGGATGGTTCGGAACCAACAGTTTGGAGGGTCTGAGACGGTCGGGTTGGACGGTTTGGTTGGATGGTTCGGGACAACTAGAGGAGATCCGGACCTTCTTCCGGACGGACCGTTTGGATGTTCCTGGAGGGTCGGGTTGGACGGTTTGGTCGGATAGTTACGGTCAACTAGAGGAGATCCGGACCTTCTTCCGGACGGACCGTTTGGATGTTCCGGGACGATCGGATTTGGTCGGAGGGTTCTGGACCAACAGTTTGGAGCGTCCGAGACGGTCAGGTTGGACGATTTGGTCGAATTGTTCGGGACCAACAGTTTGGAGGGTCCGTGACGGCCGGGTTGCATGATTTGGTCAGACGATTCGGGACCAATAGTTTGGAGTGTCCGGGACGGTCGGGTTGGACAGTTTGGACGGATCGTTCGGGATCAACAGTTTGGAGGGTCCGAGACGGTCGGGTTGGACGGTTTGGTGGGATGGTTCGGGAACAACAGTTTGGAGGGTCCGGACGGTCGGGTTGTATGGTTTGGTCGGATGGTTCAGGAGAACTAGAGGAGAGCCGGACCTTCTTCCGGACGGACCGTTTGGACGGTCCGGGACGGTCGGGTTGGTCGGTTTGGTCGGATGGCTCGGCACCAACCGTTTGGAGGGTCCGGGACGGTCGGGTTGGACGGTTTGGTCGGTTCGTTCGGGGCCAACAGTTTAGAGTGTCCGCGACGGTCGGGTTGGACGGTTTGGTCGGATGGTTCGGGACCAACCGTTTGGAGGGTCCGGGACGGTCGGGTTGGATGGTTTGGTTGGATGCTTCGGGAGAACCAGAGGAGAAGCGGACCTTCTTCCGGACGGACCGTTTGAAAGGTCCGGGGACGGTCGGGTTGGACGATTTGGTCGTATGGTTTGCGACAATTTGGGGAGATCTAGACCTTCCGGACGGACCATTTGGATGTTACAGGATGGTCGGGTTGGACGGCTTGCTCGAATAGTTCGGGACCAACAGTTTGGAGGGTCTGAGACGGTCGGGTTGGACTGTTTGGTTGGATGGTTTGGAACAACTAGAGGAGATAGACCTTCTTCCGGACGGAACCGTTTGGAAGTTCCTGGACGGTCAGGTGGGAGGGTTTGGTCGGATTGTTCGGGACCAACAGTTTGGAGGGTTCGAGACGGTCGGGTTGGACGGTTTGGTCGGATGGTTGGGGAGAACCAGAGAAGAACCGAACCTTCTTCCGGACGGACCGTTTGCAAGGTCCGGGACGATCGGGCTTGACGGTTTGGTCGGACGGTTCGGGACAACTAGAGGAGATCAGGACCTTCTTCCGGACGGACCGTTTGGAAGTTTCGGGATGGTCGGGTTGGACGGTTTGGTCGGACGGTTCGGGACCAACAGTTTGGAGGGTCCGAGACGGTCGGCTTCGATGGTTTGGTCGGATGGTTCGGGATCAACAGTTCGGAGGTCCCGGGGTTGTCGGGTTGGACGGTTTGGTCGGATGGTTCGGGACAACTAGAGGAGATCCGGACCGGAACTTCCGACTTTCCTTCTTCAGCCATAAAGTCTCAGCTGTAAAGTATTCAACCTCCTTGAAGAACTTGAAGACTCAAGACAGAAGGTAATGCCGGAACTACCGATTTCCAAACCGGAACTTCCGACTTGAAGACTTGAAGACCTGAAGAACTTGAAGACTCAAGACAGTAGCAAATCCCGGAACCACTGATTTCCAAATCGGAGCTTCTGACTTTTCTGTCTGTACTCAGATATTTTAGACTCTTATGTTCTGTAGCGACATATACCGTAGCAAACAGCCATACTGTAGCTACTGTAGCTACGTGTACTGTAGCAACCATCCTACTGTAGCTACTAGTTGATATTTTGTTTGAGGTAGCTTAAGCCTTAAGTTATCAACCTCTATATATATGAGGTTGCTTCCTATGTAATAGGTAGTGAAGAATTTCAGAATTGAAGAGAACTCTTGTTCCTCTAGAGTGTGAGCTATTTCCACCTCAACCAGGGATTGGGAGTTTATCTGAGATTGTTTCTCCGTTGTTCTTGTGATTTCTTCGTGGATTGCTTGAACACGTTGCTCCACGTTAGTGAGTAACAAAGGGCCGAAGTGTGTGGTTGGCCGTGTCATTCATCAGGCTTCACAGGCTAGTTATCCAGGATCCTACGTCGTGAAAATCGGGCAAACTTCGGATTTGATCATCCTCCTTCGGGGTGGTTCACATCAAAACCGACGAAGAGGTCGCCGCCCGACAAGCACGGGAAGCTCAGTCCCGAAGACAACGAGCTGCTGCTTCTCCAGCACCACCTCGTCCAACCGATCAACGAGCTGCCCCTTTTCGCGTCTACCGCAATGATGCGTACCAACAAAGACGCCATGATGATCATCATCAAGAAGAGAAATTCGGCAGACTCAAATTTACCATTCCCAGGTTTGAAGGTAATTCCGATCCCGATACTTATTTAACATGGGAATTGAAGGTAGATAAGATCTTCCGGATGCACAACTATTCGGAGGAGAAGAAGCTTGCAATGGCCGCTTTGGAATTTGATGGCTATGCTCTTATTTGGTGGGAGCAAGTCCAAAACCAAAGAGAAGAATATGGTGAGCCACCAATCTCCACATGGGTCGAAATGAAGAAAGAAATGAAAACAAGGTTTGTGCCTTTACATTATAAACGTAATTTATTTGACAAACTACAAGCTTTGACACAGGGTCCTAGTACCGTGGAGGAATATTTTAAAGGCATGGAACAAGCCATGATTCGGGCAAGTGTTCGAGAAGACGAAGAGCAAACTCTGTCTCGCTTCTTGCATGGTCTTCGCCATGATATAAAACGCATTGTGGTTTACCAACCCTACCAAACCGTGGTTGAGTTGGTGCATCAAGCAGAAAAGGCTAAATATGCCAAGTCAAGATCGACACCATCATTTAGCTTGAAGGCTCCTTCATATGCACCCAAAGCTTGTTTTGGTTTGGGTAGAGGTACATCTTCAACTAGCAATTCATTTGCTTCTAACACTAGTCCCTCTTCTGTGGCAAAGTCAGCCCCTTATCCAGGCAAGGAGAAGCCTACCACCTCCACAACTTCATCGAGTGGATCTACTACTCGATCAAGGGAGATTGTATGCTTCAAATGTCAAGGACGAGGACACATCACAAGAGAGTGCCCCAATAACAGAGTCATGTTAATCAATAAAGATGGAGAATACATCTCAGGAGATGAAGAAGAGGCAGAACCCACTGCAGATGAAGAAAGAGTTGGAGATGTTCAAGAAGAAAGGCAAGACTACGTCGGTTGTACTTTTGAGACTGGAAGTGCGCTTGTTGTCGCTAAGGTCCTCAGTGTGCAACACCAAGAAGACGAGCACCCACAAAGATCCAATCTCTTCAAACACAAGCTAAGGTAAATGACAAGGTAATCAAGTAATTATCGATGGAGGTAGTTGTCATAACCTTGCTAGTAAAGAGATGTGTGATAAACTTGGATTGAAATTGATCAAGCATCCCCACCCATACAATGTTCAATGGCTTAGTGATTTTGGCAGTGTTAAAATACAACACATGGTTAATGTCACATTTAAAATCAAAGATTATGTTGAAACCATTACTTGTGATGTTGTGCCTATGACTGTATGCCATATACTTTTGGGAAGGCCTTGGTTTTATGATAGATATGTCACACATGATGGAAGAACCAATACCTACATGTTCAAGGTAGGAGAAAGAAATATGAAACTGTTTCCAATGACTCCTAATCAAATTCTTGCTCAACACATGCAAAAGAAAGTGGAAGCAAAATTGGGAGATGACAAAAATTAATTGAAAGGAAGAATAGATAAGGAAGACAAGAAATTAGTCATGATCACTGATAAACTGAATATCAAGGAGATGAGAAATAGTTCTGAAACTATGTATATTGTTCTCATCTACAAGGATACTTTGACTACGACTAACGATCTCACCAATCTTCCTAGTGTTGTTTCAAAAGTTTGCAGGATTATCAAGATGTGTTCCTGAAGAAATACCTGCAGGACTTCCTCCCATGAGAGGCATTGAGCATCAAATTGATCTCATTCCAGCAGGAGCTCACTTCCAAACCGTTCTCCATACCGCGTCAATCCGGAGGAAACAAAGGAAATCCAGAATCAAGTCCAAGGACTACTTGAGAAAGGGTATGTTCGAGAAAGCTTAAGTCCTTGTGCTGTTCCCGTAATTTTAGTACCTAAAAAGGATGGAACATGGAGAATGTGCATCGATTGTCGTGCCATTAATAACATAACTGTTAGGTATCGTCATCCCATCCCTAGGCTTGATGATATGCTAGATGAACTTAGTGGTTCTAATATATTCTCCAAAATTGATTTAAAAAGTGGTTACCACCAAATTAGAGTTAAACTTGGAGATGAATGGAAAACAGCTTTTAAGACTAAATTTGGTTTGTATGAATGGTTGGTTATGCCATTTGGCTTGACTAATGCCCCTAGTACATCATGAGATTAATGAATCATGTTTTAAGAGCTTTCATTGGTAGATTTGTGGTGGTATACTTTGATGACATATTAATCTATAGCAAATCCATGGATGAGCATGTTAAACATATGACACAAGTACTAGAAGTGCCTAAGGAAAGAACAATTGTATCCTAACCTTGAAAAGTGCACTTTTGTACCAATAAAGTTGTCTTCTTAGGCTTTGTTGTTTCAAGTCAAGGAGTTGAGGTTGATGAATCTAAAATAGAGGTTATTAAGAATGGCCTACTCCTTTGAATGTTAGCCAAATAAGAAGCTTTCATGGATTAGCTGGGTTTTATCGCCGCTTTGTAAAAGATTTTAGCACTATTGCTGCTCCATTAAATGAATTAGCTAAAAGGGAGTTCATTTCCAATGGGGTAATTCTCAGAAAAAGCTTTTCAAGTATTGAAGAAGCGGTTGACTGAAGCACTTTGCTTGCTTTGCCTGATTTCACTAAGACTTTTGAAATAGAATGTGATGCTAGTGGAATTGGCATTGGAGGTGTTCTTATGCAAGAAGGTAAACCAATTGCATACTTTAGCGAAAAACTAAGTGGTGCACAATTGAATTATCCTTGTATGATAAAGATTTATATGCATTGGTTCGTGTACTTGAAATATGGCAACATTATCTATGGCCTAAAGAATTTGTGATACATTCTGATCATGAAGCATTGAAATATTTGAAACGCCAAGCTAAACTTAACCGAAGACATGGCAAATGGGTAGAATTTATTGAAAGTTTCCCATATGTTGTCAAGTACAAGAAAGGAAAGGATAACATCGTAGTGACGCTCTATCAAGAAAACATGCACTTTGACTCAACTAGATGTGATGTCCCAGGATTAGAAAGTCTGAAAGATTTATATGCTAATGATAAAGAATTTCAGAACCTTTCTCTCATTGCCACAATGGAAAAGGGTGGGACAAATACCATGTGTATGATGGATTCCTATTTTACACTAACAAGCTTTGTGTTCCCGAGTCGTCCGTTCGCTTGCTTCTATTACAGGAATCTCATGGGACACTTTGGGATGGCCAAGACGTATACCATGCTAGCTTATCATTTCCATTGGCCAAAGATGCGAAGAGACGTCGAACGGTTTGTGCAAAAGATGCATAACCTGCCACAAAGCTAAGTCCAAGCTTAACCCTCATGGATTATATACTCCTCTTCCAACTCCTAATGGCCCTTGGGAAGACATTAGTATGGATTTTGTTCTAGGATTACCAAGGACTAAGAGGGGGAGGGATTCTATATTTGTGGTAGTTGATAGATTTCCTAAAATGGCACATTTCATACCTGTCATAAAAGCGATGATGTTTCCCACGTAGCTGATCTGTTCTCAGGGAAATCGTGAGGCTTCATGGAGTGCCAATGACAATTGACTCCGATCGTGACGTCAAGTTCATGAGCTACTTTTGGAAGACCTTGTGGGCCAAGCTTGGAACAAGATTATTATTCTCAACGACTTGTCACCCACAAACTGATGGTCAAACCGAAGTGGTGAATCGGACTCTGGGAACATTGTTGAGGACTATGATCAAGAAGAACCTCAAGGAGTGGGAAGAATGTCTACCACATCTAGAGTTTGCATACAACAGGGCAGTACATTCTTCAACTCAACTTTGTCCTTTTGAAGTGGTGTATGGATTCAAGCCCATCACACCACTAGATTGCTGCCTCTGCCACTTGAAGAACGCGCCAATATGCAAGCATCCAAGCGTGCTGAGCATGTCAAGAAAATTCACCTCAAGACCATGGAGACTATTGAGAAGAAGGCGCGATACTATGCAGCAAATGCCAGCAAACACAAGAAGAAGGTGCTCTTTGAAGCCGGGGACTTAGTATGGGTGCACCTTCGGAAAGAGCGTTCCCCGAGAAAAGAAGCTCAAAACTGATGCGAAGAGGAGATGGACCATTTCGAGTACTTACCAAGTTAACGACAATGCTTACAAGATCGAACTTCCAGGAGATGACTATGCGGTAAGTACTACTTTTAATGTTTCAGACTTATCTCTTTCTTTGGTCCTGAAGAAACAGAGTCGAGGACGACTCCTTTTCAAGAGGGGGAGGATGATGAGAATGGCCCTAAGAGTCACACAAGTCCATCCTCATCAATTGACATTCCAATACCCCAAGCTCAACAAGGACCCATGACAAGGGCAAGAGCTCGACAAATCGCTCAACAGGTGAATCTTTTCCTCAATAAATGCCCACTAGATTTGAGCTTAAATGGTGTGCTACCTAATGCCTTGATCATTTGCACACTAAGGTTTGAGGAAAGAGACTTGGAGGAAGCTCAAAAGGAAAGGCCGGAGTCAGCTTCCAAGTCCAGAAGACAATCCGGTGCTACCGATTTCCTAAACCGGACGTGCCGAGTTCTCAAATCAAAGAAGTCCAGAAGACCATCCCGGTGCTTCCGACTTCCTAAATCGGACGCGCCGAGTCCCCAAGTCGAAGAAGTCCAGAAGACGATTCCGGTGCTACCGACTTCCAAAACCGGACGCACCGAGTCTTCAAACAAAAACAAAGAACTCCAGAAGACCATTCCGGTGCCGCCAACTTTCAAAATCGGATGTACCGAGTTCCAAGTCGAAGCAACTTCCGAGTCCAGAAGCAAATCGCGGTGCTACCGACTTCTAAAACCAGAGCTACCGATTTGTCTTTTTGAACTCAGATATTTAGGATTTCTTTGTACTGTTCTGAACCGTCATACTGTAGGTATGTGTACTGTAGCACGCGCATGTACTGTAGCGGCAGTCTTACTGTAGCATAACTTAGTCATTAAGTCATATAATCTTCTATAAATATGAGGACCTCTCCCCATGTAAAGATGAGTGAAGAATTTCAGAATTGAAGAGAACTCTTGTTCCTCTAGAGTGTGAGCTATTTCCACCTCAACCAGGGATTGGGAGTTTATCTAAGATTGTTTCTCCGTTGTTGTTGTGATTTGTTCGTGGATTGCTTGAACACGTTGCTCCACGTTAGTGAGTAACAAAGGGCCGAAGTGTGTGGTTGGGTGAATCGAGTGCTGCAGGCTTCCGTAATCAAGACGATGGTTGGCCGTGTCATCATCAGGCTTCACAGGCTAGTTATCCAGGATCCTACGTCGTGAAAATCGGGCAAACTTCAGATTTGATCAGCCTCCTTTGGGGTGGTTCACATCAGTCCGGGATGGTCGGGTTGGACGCTTTGGTCGGATGGTTCGGGACCAACAGTTTGGAGGGTCCGGGACGGTCGGGTTGGAAGGTTTGGTCGGATGGTTCGGGAGAACCAGAGGAGAGCCGGACTTTCTTCCGGACGGACCGTTTGGAATGGCCGGGACGGTCGGGTCGGACGGTTTGGTCGAATGGGTCGGGACCAACAGGTTGGAGGGTCCGAAATGGTCGGGTAGGACGGTTTGGTCGGATGGTTCGGGAGAACTAGAGGTGAACCGGACATTCTTCCAGACGGACCGTTTGGAAGGTCCGGGACGGTCTGGTTGAACGGTTTGGTCGGATGGTTCGGGAGAACTAGAGGAGAACCGGACATTCTTCCGGACGGACAGTTTGGAAGGTCCGGGATGGTCAGGTTGGACGGTTTGGTCGGATGGTTTGGGATAGCTAGACGAGATCCGGACCTTCTTCCGGGCGGACCGTTTGTATATTCCGGGACGATCGGGTTTGGTCGGATGGTTCGGGACCAACAGTTTGGAGCGTCCGAGACGGTCGGGTTGGACGATTTGGTCGGATGGTTCAGGACAAACAGTTTGGAGGGTCCGAGACGATCGGGTTGCATGATTTGGACGGATGATTCGGGACCAACAGTTTGGAGGGTCTGGGACGGTCGGGTTGGACGGTTTGGTCGGAAGGTTCGGGACCAACAGTTTGGAGGGTCCGAGACGGTCGGGTTGGACGATTTGGTTGGATGGTTCAGGACAAACTGTTTGAAGGGTCCGAGACGATCGGGTTGAGAACTAGAGGAGAACCGGACCTTCTTCCGGACAGACCGTTTGGACGGTCCGGGACGGTCAAGTTGGACGGTTTGCTCGGATGGTTTGAGACCAAACAGTTTGGAGGGTCCGGGACGGTCGGGTTAGATGGTTTGGTCGGATGGTTCGGGACCAACAGTTTGGAGGGTCCGGGACGGTGGGTTGGACGGTTTGGTCAGATGGTTCGGAACCAACAGTTTGGAGCGTCCGAGACGGTCGGGTTGGACGATTTAGTCGGATGTTCGGGACCAACGGTTTAGAAGGTCCGGGACGGTCGGGTTGGACGGTTTGGTCGGATGGTTCGGGAGAACTAGAGGAGAACCGGACATTCTTCCGGACGGACAGTTTGGAAGGTCCGGGATGGTCAGGTTGGACGGTTTGGTCGGATGGTTTGGGATAGCTAGATGAGATCCGGACCTTCTTCCGGGCGACCGTTTGTATGTTCCGGGACGATCGGGTTTGGTCGGATGGTTCGGGATCAAAAGTTTGGATCGTCCGAGACGGTCGGGTTGGACGATTTGGTCGGATGGTTCAGGACAAACAGTTTGGAGGGTCCGAGACGATCGGGTTTCATGATTTCGTCGGATGATTCGGGACAACCAGTTTGGAGGGTCCGGGACGGTCGGGTTGGACGGTTTGGTCGGATGGTTCGGAACCAAGAATTTGGAGGGTCCGCGACGGTCGGGTTGGTTGGTTTGGTCGGATGGTTCGGGAGAACTAGAGGAGAACCGTACCTTCTTCCGGACGGACCGTTTGGACGGTCCGGGACGGTCAGGTTGGACGGTTTGGTCGGATGGTTTGAGACCAACAGTTTGGAGGGTCCGGGACGGTCGGTTGGATGGTTTGGTCGGATGGTTCGGGAGAACAAGTGGACAGCCGGACCTTCTTCCGGACGGACCGTTTCGAAGGTCCGGGACGATCGGGTTGGACGGTTTGGTCAGATGGTTCGGGACCAACAGTTTGGAGGGTCCGGGACGGTCGGGTTGGACGGTTTGGTCAGATGTTCGGGACCAATAATTGGAGCGTCCGAGACGGTCGGGTTGGACGATTTGGTCGGATGGTTCAGGACCAACAGTTTGGAAGGTCCGGGACGGTCGGGTTGGATAGTTTGGTCGGATGGTTCGGGAGAACTGGAGGAGAACCGGACATTCTTCCGGACAGACAGTGTTGGAAGGTCCGGGATGGTCAGGTTGGACGGTTTGGTCGGATGGTTTTGTTGGGATGGTTCGGGACCAACAGTTTGGAGCGTCTGAGACGGTCGGGTTGGACGATTTGGTCGGGTGGTTGAGGACAAACAGTTTGGAGGGTCCGAGACGGTCGGGTTGCATGATTCGGTCGGATCATTCGGGAGAACTAGAGTAGAACCGGACATTCTTCCGGACGGACAGTTTGGAAGGTCCGGGATGGTCCGGATGGATGGTTTGGGACCAACAGTTTCGAGGGTCCGGGATGGTCGGGTTGGATAGTTAGGTCGGATGGTTCGGGAGAACTAGTGGAGAGCCGGGCCTTCTTCCGGACGGACCATTTGGACGGTCCGGGACGATCGATTGGACGCTTTGGTCGGATGGTTCGGGACCAACAGGTTGGACGGTCCGAGACGGTCGGGGTTGGACGCTTTGGTCGGGTGGTTCGGGACCAACAGTTTGGAGGGTCGGGACTGTCGGGTCGATGGTTTGGTCGGATGGTTCGGGAGAACTAGAGAAGAGTCGGACCTTCTTCCAGACGGAACGTTTGGAAGGTCCGGGATGGTCGGGTTGGACGCTTTTGGTCGGATGGTTCGGGACCAACAATTTGGAGGGTCCGGGATGGTCGGGTTGGATGGTATGGTCGGATGCTTCGGGAGAACCAGAGGAGAGCCAGACTTTCTTCAGGACGGACCGTTTGGAATGGCCGGGACGGTCGGGTTGGACGGTTTGGTCGGATGGGTCGGGACCAACAGGTTGGAGGGTCCGAACGGTCGGGTAGGATGGTTTGGTCGGATGGTTCGGGAGAACTAGAGGAGTGCCGGACCGTCTTCCGGATGGACAGTTTGGAAGGACCGGGATGGTTAGGTTTGACAGTTTGGTCGGATGGTTTGGATAGCTAGACGAGATCCGGACCTTCTTCCGGGCGGACCGTTTTTCTGTTCCGGGACGATCGGATTTGGTCGGATGGTTCGGGACCACAGTTTGGAGCGTCCGAGACGGTCGGGTTGAACGATTTGGTCGGATGGTTCAGGACAACCAATTTGGAGGGTCCGAGACGGTCGGGTTGCATGATTTGGTCGGATGATTCGGGACCAACAGCTTGGAGGGTCCGGGACGGCTGGGTTGGACGGTTTGGTCGGATGGTTCGGGACCAACAGTTTGGAGGGTCCGGGACTATCGGGTTGGATGGTTTGGTCGGATGGTTCGGGAGAACTAGAGGAGAACCGGACCTTCTCCGGATGGACCGTTTGGACGGTCCGGGACGATCAGGTTGGACGGTTTGGTCGGATGGTTTGAGACCAACAGTCTGGAGGGTCTGAGCTGGTCGGGTTGGACGGTTTGGTAGGATGGTTCGGGACAACTAGAGAGATCCGGACCATTTTCCAGACGGACCGTTTGGAACTTCCCGGACGATCGGGTCGGACGGTTTGGTCGGATGGTTCGGGACAACTAGAGGTGATCCGGACCTTCTTCCGGACCGACCGTTTGTATGTTCCGGGACGGTCGGGTTTGGTCGGATGGTTCGGCACCAACAGTTTGGAGCGTCCGAGACGGTCGGGTTGGACGATTTGTTCGGATGGTTCGGGACCAACAGTTTGGAGGGTCCGGGACGGTCGGGTTGGATGGTTTTGTCGGATGGTTCGGGAGAACTAGAGGAGAGCCGGACCTTCCTCCGGACGGAACGTTTGGAAGGTCCGGGACAGTCGGGTTGGGCGGTTTGGTCGGATGGTTCGGGACCAACAGTTTGGAGGGCCCGGGACGGTCGGGTTGGACGGTTTGGTCGGATGGTTTCGGGTGAACTAGAGGAGATCTAGACCTTCCGGACGAATCATTTGGAAGTTCCTGGACGGTCGGGTTAGACGGTTTGGTCAGATGGTTCGGGACCGACAGTTTGGAGGGTCTGACAAGGACGGTTTGGTGGATGGTTCGGGACAACTAGAGGAGATCCGGTCCTTCTTTCGTACGGACCGTTTGGAAGTTCCGGGACGATCGGGTTGGACGGTTTGGTGATGGTTTTGGGACAACTAGAGGAGATCCGAACTTTCTTCCGGACCGACCGTTTTTATTTTCCGGGACGGTCGGTTTTTGGTCGATGGTCGGACCAACAGTTTGGAGCGTCCGAGACGGTCGGGTTGGACGATTAGTCCGGATGGTTCGGGACCAACGGTTTAGAAGGTCCGGGACGGTCGGGTTGGACGGTTTGGTCGGATGGTCGGGAGAACTAGAGGAGAACCGGACATTCTTCCGGACGGACAGTTTGGAAGGTCCGGGATGGTCAGTTGGACGGTTTGGTCGGATGGTTTGGGATAGCTAGATGAGATTCCGGACCTTCTTCCGGGCGGACCGTTTGTATGTTCCGGTACGATCGGGTTTGTCGATCGTTCGGGATCAAAAGTTTGGATCGTCCGAGACGGTCGGGTTGGACGATTTGGTCGGATGGTTCAGGACAAACAGTTTGGAGGGTCCGAGACGATCGGGTTTCATGATTTCGTCGGATGATTCGGGACAACCAGTTTGGAGGGTCCGGGACGGTCGGGTTGGACGGTTTGGTCGGATGGTCGGAACCAGAATTTGGAGGGTCCGGACGGTCGGGTTGGTTGGTTTGGTCGGATGGTTCGGGAGAACTAGAGGAGAACCGTACCTTCTTCCGGACGGGACCGTTTGGACGGTCCGGACGGTCAGGTTTGGACGGTTTGGTCGGATGGTTTGAGACCAACAGTTTGGAGGGTCCGGGACGGTCGGGTTGGATGGTTTGGTCGGATGGTTCGGGAGAACAAGTGGACAGCCGGACCTTCTTCCGGACGGACCGTTTCGAAGGTCCGGGACGATCGGGTTGGACGGTTTTGTCAGATGGTTCGGGACCAACAGTTTGGAGGGTCCGGGACGGTCGGTGTTGGACGGTTTGGTCAGATGTTCGGGACCAATAGTTTGGAGCGTCCGAGACGGTCGGGTTGGACGATTTGGTCGGATGGTTCAGGACCAACAGTTTGGAAGGTCCGGGACGGTCGGGTTGGATAGTTTGGTCGGATGGTTCGGGAGAACTGGAGGAGAACCGGACATTCTTCCGGACAGACAGTTTGGAAGGTCCGGGATGGTCAGGTTGGACGGTTTGGTCGGATGGTTTTGTTGGGATGGTTCGGGACCAACAGTTTGGAGCGTCTGAGACGGTCGGGTTGGACGATTTGGTCGGGTGGTTGAGGACAAACAGTTTGGAGGGTCCGAGACGGTCGGGTTGCATGATTCGGTCGGATCATTCGGGAGAACTAGAGTAGAACCGGACATTCTTCCGGTACGGACAGTTTGGAAGGTCCGGGATGGTCCGGATGGATGGTTTGGGACCAACAGTTTCGAGGGTCCGGGATGGTCGGGTTGGATAGTTAGGTCGGATGGTTCGGGAGAACTAGTGGAGAGCCGGGCCTTCTTCCGGACGGACCATTTGGACGGTCCGGGACGATCGGATTGGACGCTTTGGTCGGATGGTTCGGGACCAACAGGTTGGACGGTCCGAGACGGTCGGGGTTGGACGCTTTGGTCGGGTGGTTCGGGACCAACAGTTGGAGGGTCCGGGACTGTCGGGTTCGATGGTTTGGTCGGATGGTTCGGGAGAACTAGAGAAGAGTCGGACCTTCTTCCAGACGGAACGTTTGGAAGGTCCGGGATGGTCGGGTTGGACGCTTTGGTCGGATGGTTCGGGACCAACAATTTGGAGGGTCCGGGATGGTCGGGTTGGATGGTATGGTCGGATGCTTCGGGAGAACCAGAGGAGAGCCAGACTTTCTTCAGGACGGACCGTTTGGAATGGCCGGGACGGTCGGGTTTGGACGGTTTGGTCGGATGGGTCGGGACCAACAGGTTGGAGGGTCCGAAACGGTCGGGTAGGATGGTTTGGTCGGATGGTTCGGGAGAACTAGAGGAGTGCCGGACCGTCTTCCGGATGGACAGTTTGGAAGGACCGGGATGGTTAGGTTTGACAGTTTGGTCGGATGGTTTGGGATAGCTAGACGAGATCCGGACCTTCTTCCGGGCGGACCGTTTTTCTGTTCCGGGACGATCGGATTTGTCGGATGGTTCGGGACCAACAGTTTGGAGCGTCCGAGACGGTCGGGTTGAACGATTTGGTCGGATGGTTCAGGACAACCAATTTGGAGGGTCCGAGACGGTCGGGTTGCATGATTGGTCGGATGATTCGGGACCAACAGCTTGGAGGGTCCGGGACGGCTGGGTTGGACGGTTTGGTCGGATGGTTCGGGACCAACAGTTTGGAGGGTCCGGGACTATCGGGTTGGATGGTTTGGTCGGATGGTTCGGGAGAACTAGAGGAGAACGGACCTTCTTCCGGATGGACCGTTTGGACGGTCCGGGACGATCAGGTTGGACGGTTTGGTCGGATGGTTTGAGACCAACAGTCTGGAGGGTCTGAGCTGGTCGGGTGGACGGTTGGTAGGATGGTTCGGGACAACTAGAGGAGATCCGGACCATTTTCCAGACGGACCGTTTGGAACTTCCCGGCACGATCGGGTCGGACGGTTTGGTCGGATGGTTCGGGACAACTAGAGGTGATCCGGACCTTCTTCCGGAGCGACCGTTTGTATGTTCCGGGACGGTCGGGTTTGGTCGGATGGTTCGGCACCAACAGTTTGGAGCGTCCGAGACGGTCGGGTTGGACGATTTGTTCGGATGGTTCGGGACCAACAGTTTGGAGGGTCCGGGACGGTCGGGTTGGATGGTTTTGTCGGATGGTTCGGGAGAACTAGAGGAGAGCCGGACCTTCCTCCGGACGGAACGTTTGGAAGGTCCGGGACAGTCGGGTTGGGCGGTTTGGTCGGATGGTTCGGGACCAACAGTTTGGAGGGCCCGGGACGGTCGGGTTGGACGGTTTTGGTCGGATGGTTCGGGTGAACTAGAGGAGATCTAGACCTTCCGGACGAATCATTTGGAAGTTCCTGGACGGTCGGGTTAGACGGTTTGGTCAGATGGTTCGGGACCGACAGTTTGGAGGGTCTGACAAGGACGGTTTGGTGGATGGTTCGGGACAACTAGAGGAGATCCGGTCCTTCTTTCGTACGGACCGTTTGGAAGTTCCGGGACGATCGGGTGGACGGTTTGGTTGGATGGTTTGGGACAACTAGAGGAGATCCGAACTTTCTTCCGGACCGACCGTTTTTATTTTCCGGGACGGTCGGTTTTGGTCGGATGGTTCGGGACCAACAGTTTGGAGCGTCCGAGACGGTCGGGTTGGACGATTTGCTCGGATGGTTCGGGACCAATAGTGTGGAGGGTCCGGGACGGTCGGGTGGATGGTCTGGTCGGATGGTTCGGGAGAACTAGAGGTGAGCCGGACCTTCTTCCGGACGGGACGTTTGGAAGGTCCGGGATGGTCGGGTTGGACGGTTTGGTCGGATGGTTCGGGACCAACAGTTTGGAGGGCCCGGGATGATCGGGTCGGACTGTTTGGTCGGATGGTTCGGGAGAACTAGAGAAGAACGGAAATTCTTCCGGACGGGACCGTTTGGAGTTCCGGGACGGTCGGGTTTGGACGGTTTGGTCGGATGGTTCGGGACCAACAGTTTGGAGGGTCTGAGACGGTCGGATGGTTCGGGAGAACTAGAGGAGAACCGGAATTTCTTCCGGACGGACCGTTTGGAAGGTCCAAGACGGTCGGGTTGGATGGTTTGGTCGCATGGTTCGGGAGGAAACTAGAGGAGAACCGGACATTATTACGGACGGAACTATTGGAAGGTCCGGGACGGTCGTGTTGGACGGTTCGGTCGCATGGTTTGGACAGTTTGGTTGGATGGTGCGGGACAACAGTTTGGAGGACCCGGAGCGGTCAGGTTGGACGGTTTGGTCGGATGGTTCGGGATGAACTAAAGGAGAACCGGACGTTCTTCCGGGCGGACCGTTTGGAAGGTCCGGGACGGTCGGGTGGATGGTTTGGTCGGATGGTTCGGGACCAACAGTTTGGAGGGTCCGGGACGGTCGGGTTGGACGGTTTCGTCGCATGGTTCGGGACCAACAGTTTGGAGGGTCCGGGACGGTCGGGTTGGACGGTTTGGTCGGATGGTTCGGGACCAACAGTTTGGATGGTCCGGGACGGCCAGGTTGGACGGTTTGGTCGGATGGTTTGAGACCATCAGTCTGGAGGGTCTGAGACGGTCGGGTTGGACGGTATATGGTAGGATGGTTCGGGACAACTAGAGGAGATCCGGACCATCTTCCGGACGGACCGTTTGGAAGTTCCGGACGATCGGGTTGGACGGTTTGGTCGCATGGTTCGGGACAACTAGAGGAGATCCGGACCATCTTCCGGACAGACCGTTTGGAAGTTCCCGGACGATCGGGTTGGACGGTTTGGTCGGATGGTTCGGAACAACTAGAGGTGATCCGGACCTTCTTCCGGACCGACCGTTTGTATGTTCCGGGACGGTCGGGTTTGGTCGGATGGTTCGGGACCAACAGTTTGGGGCGTCCGAGACGGTCGGGTTGGACGATTTGCTCGGATGGTTCGGGACCAACAGTTTGGAGGGACCGGGACGGTCGGGTCAAATGGTTTTGTCGGATGGTTCGGCAGAACTAGAGGAGAGCCGGACCTTCCTCCGGACGGAACGTTTGGAAGGTCCGGGACGGTCGGGTTTGGGCGGTTTGGTCGGATGTTTCGGGACCAACACTTTGGAGGGCCCGGGACGGTCGGGTTGGACGGTTTGGTCGGATGGTTCGGGAGAACTAGACGAGATCTAGACCTTCCGGAGGAATCATTTGGAAGTTCCTGGACGGTCGGGTTAGACGGTTTGGTTGGATGGTTCGGGACAACAAGAGGAGATCCGGTCCTTCTTTCGTACGGACCGTTTGGAAGTTCCGGGATGGTCGGGTTGGACGGTTTTGGTCGGATGGTTCGGGACCAACAGTTTGGACGGCCCGGGATGGTCGGGTTGGACTGTTTGGTCGGATGGTTCGGGAGAACTAGAGAAGAACCGGAAATTCTTCCGGACGGACCGTTTGGAAGTTCCGGGACGGTCGGGTTGGACGGTTTGGTCGGATGATTCGGGACCAACAGTTTGGAGGGTCTGAGACGGTCGGATGGTTCGGGAGAACTAGAGGAGAACCGGAATTTCTTCCGGACGGACCATTTGGAAGGTCCGAGACGGTCGGGTTGGATGGTTTGGTCGCATGGTTCGGGAGAACTAGAGGAGAAACCGGACATTATTACGGACGGAACTATTGGAAGGTCCGGGACGGTTGTGTTGGACGGTTCGGTCGCATGGTTTGGACAGTTTGGTTGATGGTTCGGGACCAACAGTTTGGAGGACCCGGACGGTCGGGTTGGACGGTTTGGTCGGATGGTTTCCGAACGGACCGTTTGGAAGGTCCGGGACGGTCGGGTTGGACGGTTTGGTCGGATGGTTCGGTACCACAGTTTGGAGGGTCTGAGACGGTCGGGTTGGACGGTTTGGTCGCATGGTCGGGACAACTAGAGGAGATCCGGACCATCTTCCGGACGGACCGTTTGGAAGTTCCCGGACGATCGGGTTGGACGGTTTGGTCGGATGGTTCGGGACAAACTAGAGGTGATCCGGACCTTCTTCCGGACCGACCGTTTGTATGTCCGAGATGGTCGGGTTTGGTCGGATGGTTCGGGACCAACAGTTTGGAGCGTCCGAGACGGTCGGGTGGACGATTTGCTCGGATGGTTCGGGACCAACAGTTTGGAGGGACCGGGACGGTCGGGTTGGATGGTTTTGTCGGATGGTTCGGGAGAACTAGAGGAGAGCCGGACCTTCCTCCGGACGGAACGTTTGGAAGGTCCGGGACGGTCGGGTTGGGCGGTTTGGTCGGATGGTTCGGGACCAACAGTTTGGAGGGTCTGACACGGTCGGGTTGGACGGTTTGGTCAGATGGTTCGGGAGAACTATAGGAGATCTAGACCTTCCGGACGAATCATTTGGAAGTTCCCGGACGGTCGGGTTAGACGGTTTGGTCGAATGGTTCGGGACCGACAGTTTGGAGGGTCTGGCACGGTCGGGTTGGACGGTTTGGTTGGTTGGTTCGGGACAACTAGAGGAGATCCGGTCCTTCTTTCGTACGGACCGTTTGGAAGTTCCGGGACGATCGGGTTGGACGGTTTGGTTGGATGGTTCGGGACAACTAGAGGAGATCCGAACCTTTTTCCGGACCGACCGTTTTTATTTTCCGGGACGGTCGGGTTTGGTCGGATGGTTCGGGACCAACAGTTTGGAGCGTCCGAGACGGTCGGGTTGGACGATTTGCTCGGATGGTTCGGGACCAATAGTGTGGAGGGTCCGGGACGGTCGGGTTGGATGGTCTGCTCGGATGGTTTGGGAGAACTAGAGGTGAGCCGGACCTTCTTCGAGACGGGGCGTTTGGAAGTTCCGGGATGGTCGGGTTGGACGGTTTGGTCGGATGGTTCGGGACCAACAGTTTGGAGGGCCCGGGATGGTCGGGTTGGACTGTTTGGTCGGATGGTTCGGGAGAACTAGAGAAGAACCGGAAATTCTTCCGGACGGACCGTTTGGAAGTTCCGGGACGGTCGGGTTGGACGGTTTGGTCGGATGGTTCGGGACCAACAGTTTGGAGGGTCTGAGACGGTTGGATGGTTCGGTGAGAACTAGAGGAGAACCGGAATTTCTTCCGGACGGACAGTTTGGAAAGTCGAGACGGTCGGGTTGGATGGTTTGGTCGCATGGTTTGGGAGAACTAGAGGAGAACCGGACATTATTACGGACGGAACTATTGGAAGGTCCGGACGGTGTGTTGGACGGTTCGGTCGCATGGTTTGGACAGTTTGGTTGGATGGTTCGGGACCAACAGTTTGGAGGACCCGGGACGGTCGGGTTGGACGGTTTGGTCGGATGGTTCGGGAGAACTAGAGGAGAACCGGACGTTCTTCCGGACGGACCGTTTGGAAGGTCCGGACGGTCGGGTTGGACGGTTTGGTCGGATGGTTCGGGACCAACAGTTTGGAGGGTCTGAGACGGTCGGGTTGGACGGTTTGGTCGCATGGTTCGGGACAACTAGAGTAGATCCGGACCATCTTCCGGACGGACCGTTTGGAAGTTCCCGGACGATCGGGTTGGACGGTTTGGTCGGATGGTTCGGGACAACTAGATGTGATCCGGACCTTCTTCGGACCGACCGTTTGTATGTTCCGGGACGGTCGGGTTTGGTCGGATGGTTCGGGACCAACAGTTTTGGAGCGTCCGAGACGGTCGGGTTGGACGATTTGCTCGGATGGTTCGGGACCAACAGTTTGGAGGGACCGGGACGGTCGGGTTGGATGGTTTTGTCGGATGGTTCGGGAGAACTAGAGGAGAGCCGGACCTTCCTCCGGACGGAACGTTTGGAAGGTCCGGGACGGTCGGGTTGGGCGGTTTGGTCGGATGGTTCGGGACCAACAGTTTGGAGGGTCTGACACGGTCGGGTTGGACGGTTTGGTCGGATGGTTCGGGAGAACTATAGGAGATCTAGACCTTCCGGACGAATCATTTGGAAGTTCCCGGATGGTCGGGTTAGACGGTTTGGTCGGATGGTTCGGGACCGACAGTTTGGAGGGTCTGACATGGTCGAGTTGGACGGTTTGGTTGGTTGGTTCGGGACAACTAGAGGAGATCCGGTCCTTCTTTCGTACGGACCGTTTGGAAGTTCCGGGACGATCGGGTTGGACGGTTTGGTTGGATGGTTCGGGACAACTAGAGGAGATCCGAACCTTCTTCCGGACCGACCGTTTTTATTTTCCGGGACGGTCGGGTTTGGTCGGATGGTTCGGGACCAACAGTTTGGAGCGTCCGAGACGGTCGGGTTGGACGATTTGCTCGGATGGTTCGGGACCAATAGTGTGGAGGGTCCGGGACGGTCGGGTTGGATGGTCTGCTCGGATGGTTTGGGAGAACTAGAGGTGAGCCGGACCTTCTTCGAGACGGGGCGTTTGGAAGTTCCGGGATGGTCGGGATGGACGGTTTGGTCGGATGGTTCGGGACCAACAGTTTGGAGGGCCCGGGATGGTCGGGTTGGACTGTTTGGTCGGATGGTTCGGGACCAACAGTTTGGAGGGCCCGGGATGGTCGGGTTGGACTGTTTGGTCGGATGGTTCGGGAGAACTAGAGAAGAACCGGAAATTCTTCCGGACGGACCGTTTGGAAGTTCCGGGACGGTCGGGTTGGACGGTTTGGTCGGATGGTTCGGGACCAACAGTTTGGAGGGTCTGAGACGGTCGGATGGTTCGGGAGAACTAGAGGAGAACCGGAATTTCTTCCGGACGGACCGTTTGGAAGGTCCGAGACAGTCGGGTTGGATGGTTTGGTCGCATGGTTCGAGAGAACTAGAGGAGAACCGGACATTATTACGGACGGAACTATTGGAAGGTCCGGGACGGTCGTGTTGGACGGTTCGGTCGCATGGTTTGGACAGTTTGGTTGGATGGTTCGGGACCAACAGTTTGGAGGGTCCGGGACGGTCGGGTTGGATGGTTTGGTCGGATGGTCGGGAGAACTAGAGGAGAACCGGACGTTCTTCCGGACGGACCGTTTGGAAGGTCCGGGACGGTCGGGTCGGACGGTTTGGTCGGATGGTTCGGGACCAACAGTTTGGAGGGTCCGAGACGGTCGAGTTGGACAGTTTGGTCGCATGGTTCGGTACCAACAGTTTGGAGGGTCCGGGACGGTCGGGTTGGACGGTTTGGTCGGATGGCTCGGGACCAACAGTTTGGAGGGTCCGGGACGGTCGGGTTGGATGGTTTGGTCAGATGGTTCGGGAGAACTAGAGGAGAACCGGACCTTCTTCCGGATGGACCGTTTGGACGGTCCGGGACGGTCAGGTTGGACGGTTTGGTCGGATGGTTTGAGACCAACAGTCTGGACGGTCTGAGACGGTCGGGTTGGACGGTTTTGGTAGGATGGTTCGGGACAACTAGAGGAGATCCGGACCATCATCCGGACGGACCGTTTGGAAGTTCCCGGACGATCGGGTTGGACGGTTTGGTCGGATGGTTCGGGACAACTAGAGGTGATCTGGACCTTCTTCCGGACCGACCGTTTGTATGTTCCGGGACGGTCGGGTTTGGTTGGATGGTTCGGGACCAACAGTTTGGAGCGTCCGAGACGGTCGGGTTGGACGATTTGCTCGGATGGTTCGGGACCAACAGTTTGGAGGGACCGGGACGGTCGGGTTGGATGGTTTTGTCAGATGGTTCGGGAGAACTAGAGGAGAGCCGGACCTTCCTCCGGACGGAACGTTTGGAAGGTCCGGGACGATCGGGTTGGGCGGTTTTGATAGAACAATGGGTGTCCCGATCTTTCGATGAGAAGATAACTATCGATTAGATGGATTCGACCTTGACGATCCGACTACACCGTGCAGCGAACGGTGCGCCTTAGCAATCGCTAGAACCAACTCCGAGAGGTTATTGACGATGCCGGTAGCACGGTCAACCTGAACACGAGGTTCTTAATCCCTGCAAGCAATCGACGAACAAGCAGAATTGAGAAATAGCAATCTGAAATTACGAGTATAGATGAAGTACGATATATTATATGGTGGGGTTTCACGATCGGTCTTGATCTGATCGGACGACACAAACAAAGAACACGACGAATAGCAACGATGGCTGATTCTAAACTTTAGCAAAACCCAAGCTAACCCTAGGGGGGTGTGGCTACTTATATAGGATAGGATGGGGAGGTGGGTTACTGTTCACGCACGTGAATAGTGCGCGTGAACAGTACCGAAACCCCATGAGGACTCCCTTATTTTTACTTAGCCTATTTGGATACATGGCCCATTGGCCCATTAAGGTGGCAGAGCACCATATTTCACTAAGTCCTTTTTCATGGTGGCTTGAGTATTCTTCCATCATCACTTGTGCTCTTGTTTATCGTCTGGCTTCTCGTATGCTTTTTGCCATGCCCTTGTAGCTTGCTCGTCATGCTCCAATACTTGTCCTTCATATCCAAGCTAGGCCCTCCGCTCCTAATTAGCAAAAGAATATCATTATTTGGCAGCATCATATCCTTATCAATATAAGGCAAAGTACCGAGGAACGAAAGTACCTGGTAATTAAGTTGTTTGGCACGTGCCCTAGTCATTGGTCCTTCTATCTCCGGCACTTGTGTAGGTTCAGCTGGTGATGTAATAGGAGCTGAAACTATGTGAGGAGTAGCATTGGGTGTAACTGTAGTGGAGATGCCCTCATCATCCTCCCCTTCTTGAATTGACGTCGTCCTCGATGGCAGCTCTTCTACCTCACCCAAATATGGTTTTAAATCTGCAATGTTAAAGGTGGGACTAACCCCAAAATCTGCAGGCAACTCAAGCTTGTATGCATTATCATTAATTCGTTCAAGCACTTTAAATGGACCATCAGCACGTGGCATAAGCTTAGATTTTCTCAAATCAGGGAAACGATCTTTACGCAAATGCAACCAAACCAGATCTCCAGGCTCAAAAGTAACATGTTTCCTTCCTTGATCACCGGCAATTTTATACTTAGCATTCATTCGTTCAATGTTCTCTTTAGTCATCTCATGCATCTTTAATATCAATTCAGCACGTCGCTTAGCATCAAAATTAACCTTCTCCAAAGATGGAAGAGGTAGCAAATCAATAGGTGCACGAGGTATAAAGCCATAAACAATCTCAAAAGGGCACATCTTAGTGGTAGAATGCAGCGAACGGTTATAAGCAAACTCAATATGAGGTAAACATTCTTCCCACATACGCAAATTCTTTTTCAAAACAGCCCTAAGCATAGTAGACAAAGTTCTATTCACAACCTCAGTTTGTCCATCTGTTTGGGGGTGACATGTAGTACTAAAAAGCATTTAGTCCCCAACTTAGCCCATAAGCATCGCCAAAAGTGGCTAAGAAATTTAGTATCACGATCTGAAACAATAGTATTTGGTACACCATGCAAGCGTACGATTTCACGAAAGAACAAATCAGCAACAATTGTAGCATCATCGGACTTGTGACATGGTATAAAGTGTGCCATCTTACTAAATCTATCCACGACAACAAATATACTATCTCTCCCCTTCTTGGTTCTAGGCAGCCCTAAAACAAAGTCCATAGATATATCTTCCCAAGGTACACTAGGAACGGGTAGAGGCATATATAAACCATGAGGATTAAGTCGTGACTTAGCTTTTTGACATGTAGTGCAGCGAGCAACGAATCTCTCAACATCTCGTCTCATCTTTGGCCAAAAGAAGTGTTCAGCAAGGACGTCCTCCGTCTTCTTTACGCCAAAATGACCCATCAATCCTCCTCCATGCGCCTCCTGTAACAACAAAAGACGAACAGAGCTATCTGGGATGCATAGCTTGTTGGCACGAAACACAAGCCATCATTAATGATGAACTTGTTCGATGTTCTCCCTTGTTTACAATTCTACAATACATCTTTAAATTCAGCATCATGTACATATTGATCCCTGATGGTCTCCAAACCAAAAATTTTAAAGTCAAGTTGTGAAAGCATGGTATAACGACGTGACAATGCATCAGCAATAACATTTTCTTTACCCTTTTTATGTTTGATGACATAAGGGAAAGACTCAATGAACTCAACCCACTTAGCATGTCTACGGTTCAGTTTAGCTTGACTTCTAATATATTTCAACGATTCATGATCAGAATGTATAATGAACTCCTTGGGCCACAAATAATGTTGCCATGTCTCTAATGTCCGAACAAGAGCATATAATTCCTTATCATAAGTAGAATAGTGCAGACTAGGCCCACTCAATTTTTCACTAAAGTATGCAACAGGTTTGCCTTCTTGTAATAACACACCACCTAAACCAATGCCACTAGCATCACATTCAAGCTCAAACATCTTATTAAAATCAGGGAGCTGAAGTAAAGGTGCATGTGTCAACTTATCTTTCAATACTGTGAAGGCCTCCTCTTGCGCATTGCTCCAAACAAATGGAACGTCCTTCTTTGTGAGCTCATTCAGTGGTGCAGCAATGGTGCTGAAATCTTTGACAAAGCGTCGATAGAACCCAGCAAGTCCTAAGAAACTCCGCACTTGTGTGACCGTTTTAGGAGTCGGCCAACTCTGGATGGCTTTGATCTTGGCTTTATCAACTTCAATGCCCTGTGGAGTAACAACATAGCCAAAAAACGATACGCGGGTCGGTGCAAAAGGTGCACTTTCCAAGGTTACCAAACAAACGTGCATCTCGTAAAGCATTAAAAACAGCATGTAAATGATCCAAGTGATCCTCCAAAGATTTGCTATAAATCAGTATATCATCAAAATAGACTACCACAAATCGTCCAATGAAAGCACGTAAAACTTCGTTCATCAATCTCATGAATGTACTAGGTGCATTAGTTAAACCAAAAGGCATGACTAACCATCATACAAACCAAACTTAGTTTTAAACGCTGTTTTCCATTCATCTCCCAATTTCATACGAATTTGATGGTATCCACTACGCAAATCAACTTTCGAGAACATGGTAGAGCCACTCAATTCATCAAGCATATCATCTAGCCTAGGAATAGGATGACGATATCGAATAGTAATATTATTAATGGCTCTACAATCAACACACATACGCCATGATCCATCTTTCTTAGGTACCAAAATAACAGGAACAGCACATGGACTAAGGGATTTGCGAACATAACCTTTGTCGAGTAGCTCTTGTACTTGACGCTGAATCTCCTTTGTCTCCTCTGGATTGGTACGGTATGGCGCACGGTTGGGCAGTGAGGCACCGGGAATTAGATCAATTTGATGCTCAATCCCTCGAATAGGTGGTAATCCCGGTGGCACGTCTTCAGGAAAGACGTCAGTGAACTCCTGCAAAATGTTAGTGATAGCAGGAGGCAAAGAGGGAGGCAAATCCGCGAATGAAAACAAGGCCTCTTTGCATATGAATGCATAGCAAATAGAATTACTAGCATCCAAATCAGAAATATCAGATTTACTTGCAAGCAAACATGTACCTTTCAATTTTATTTCATTAGAAGGCCTAGGTGCAGATTTGCTTGTAGTTTTATGTTGCTCAAATTCTTTAGCTACAATCTGATTTTCACCCTTGTTTTGCTCCTGATTCTTAGCTCTACTAGCTTTAGCAAGATCATCTTTCAAAATTTGATCAGGAGTCATAGGAACTAATGCAATCTTTTTACCCTTATGCAAAAGGGCATACTGATTAGTCCTACCATGATGCACAGAATCTCTATCATATTGCCATGGTCTACCAAGTAACATTGAGCATGCTTGCATAGGTACCACATCACAATCAATAAAGTTAGCATAGGCGGCAATAGTAAAATGCACTCGTACCGTTCTTGTTACCTTAAGCTTGCCGCTGTTGTTGAACCATTGGATGTAGTAGGGATGAGGGTGTGGACGTGTGGTGAGTGAAAGCTTCTCAACCATCTCTGAACTTGCCAAGTTATTGCAGCTCCCTCCATCAATTATAATCCGAACAGCACGCTCCTTCACAACACCTTTTGTTTGAAACAAGTTGTGTCGCTGATTTTGCTCGGCACGGCTCATTTGCACACTCAAAACTCTTTGTGCAATCAAGCTCACATACTGATCTGCATCCTCGGCGCCCATATATTGTACATCTTGATCAGATTTGTCATCATTTTGTTCTTGTGCAGCGATGAGAGCCAATGTATCTTCATCATAGTCACTTGCGGAATCATATTCCCCATCTTCTCGTATAATCATCACACGCTTTGTGGGGCAATCTCTTTGCATGTGACCATAGCCGTGGCAGCGATGGCATTGTGTATCCTTGGTCTTCCCGGTCGACGCCATGGAAGAAGAACTCTTCGCCGGGGCAGTGGAGGAAGACTTTGCTAGTGTAGGTGCTTGCGGTGCTGTTCGTGTTGTAGACGAACATGATTTAGCATTTGAAGTGGCCGGGGCAGCGGTACGTGTGGACGGGCCAGCGGGTGTGTGAGGTGTCCACGAAGTTGTACGCCCTGCAGAAAAGTTAGATCTTGTCTTCGGCTGTCGATCCTGCACTTCACGTTCAGCTTTGCAAGCAAGATGGAATAAACGAGTGATAGTATTATATTCCTTATACTCAAGTATGGTCTGAATTTCTTTGTTTAAACCACCCATAAACCTAGCAAGCATAGCCTCATTATCCTCAACAATAGCACATCTAATCAAACCAGTTTGTAATTCTTGATAGTATTCCTCCACAGAATTATTACCTTGTCTCAAACGCTGAAGTTTATTAAGCAATTCACGTTGATAATAAGGAGGAACAAATCGGGTACGCATAGCATCTTTCAAGGCAGCCCAAGTAGTTGGTATATTTTCATGATACATCCTACAATGTTCAGCCCACCAAATAGAAGCGAAACCGGTAAACTCACAAACAGCAGCCCTAACACGTTTATCCTCGGGATAATTCAAGCATGCAAAGCGTTGTTCAACTTCCAATTCCCAAGTAAGATATGCATCAGGATTATATCTACCCTCAAATGGTGGAATTTTCAGTTTTAGTTTAGCAACATCATCATTATCACGTACCTCCCGATGTGGGTGCATACCATGTTGGTTTTGTCGCAGCCGTCGATGTAGTCGATCATTGTTGGTGGTGACGGCGTCCTCGTCGTCAGACCCTCCATGATACTCATCAAAGTTAGCTTCCTCTTCCTCACCCGTGGCGGTGGTAGCATTATGAGGGTACACCGAAGCACCGGAAGCTTGTGGAGCAAAGTCGGGGACACGACGTGCTCGCTGTTGTGTAGCTTGGAGCACAGGAGCGGGTACGCGAAGTGGTGGTGGTAGCTGATGTCGAGGTGGTGGCTGATGTAGAGGTGGTGGAGTGCCCGAAGTGCCATCCAAACGGGTGAGGATAACGTCAATCTTAGCGTTCAGCTCCTTGACACTTGCCTCTATCCCGTCCATCCGGTCCATAGCACCGGCATAGCGTGTGTCAATGTCCCCAACATGTTTGGACACAACACCTTGGAAGTCATCTCTCAACTTCCGGGTGCGAGGAGAAAGATCATCCCCGCTGTTCATGCGTGAACCTGTCATGGTTAGTAGCAAAAAGACACGAAAAACACAAGTGTAATGTCCCTACTAGCTACTAGGATGTGGTGACAATCGCTCAACGCTCAAGCTAATCACAATTCTTACAAGTTCTTACCCTGCAGCAAGGAGGTGACCGGCAACCGACGGTGTCAAGTACCTCCAAAGTATGGAACAAGCGATTACCAAGTGATCGAAAATCTGCACGGTATAGAGTAGTGGAGCTTGGAAGGCTTTTGTGAGTAGCAAAGAAATAGCAAGTGATCAAAGTAGCAATACAAAGTTGAATATATGCTCAAAAATACTAGTCCTAGTTGCTGGACTTAGACTAGAACGAGCAAAATTTAACTAAGCCTAGATACTGAAACAATAGAGGCAAAAGATCACAAGCTAAAGAAGCAATGCAATGCAAGAATTCTTCTGAGATTTTTTTTATATCAGTGGCCTTCTATGTGGCTTCTTATTCTTTTTGTAATTTTCTTGTACTTTTTTGAACCTCAGAAAAATTCCAAACAGAGCAAAAGTTATCAAAAGACGAAGTTTTAGCTTCCTGCCACAAGTCTGCCTGGTTCGTTTTTTTGCGATATCTCCCAAACGGCTTGGCCAAATCAGCTGAAATTTTTATGGTAGGCTCCTGAGAATATCCTTGATTTTACAGAATTTTTTCAGATTTTTCTGGGCACTTTGAACTTTTTGAATCCGAATTGGCTTTGAATTCGGTTTGAACTTTGAATCTGAACCAACTTTGATTTCTGGTCAAACCCAACGTGGAGTGGATGTCCAGGACCCTTATTAAGGTCGTGGGGGAGGCCCTTGGGTTGGCCAAATCCCTGCCAAAAAGATATGAGATAGAAACCAAACACTACTGGGCAATCAACTTGAAACCCAAGTAAATCCCAACTTCCCTTTCTTTCTTTTTCTTTCCAAACTCTTTGCAAGATCCAATCTATTATGAGAGAAGGGTGGGGGAGGAGATACTGTTCACGTGCGTGAACAGTACGCGTGAATAGTACACCAAATCAAACGAGCAACAAGGAGGGTATGATCTAGTAGTAAAATTATGCAACGAACCAATCTAGACCAGCAACTTGACACGATCTATGCAGCAAAAATTCAACAATGTAAGTACTAGATTGAAAATTGCACGGCTCAGATTGGTTTTGGGACAATGGATGAACTAACCATATTTTTTTTTGATTTTTGGCTGATTGTGGATGATAGGAAAAAGATGTAATCTACTACTACGGAAAAACAGGAAATTTCTCACCGAGCAACTTGAGCTCTGATACCACTTGATAGAACAATGGGGTGTCCCGATCTTTCGATGAGAAGATAACTATCGATTAGATGGATTGGACCTTGACGATCCGACTACACCGTGCAGCGAACGGTGCGCCTTAGCAATCGCTAGACCAACTCCGAGAGGTTATTGACGATGCCGGTAGCACGGTCAACCTGAACACGAGGTTCTTAATCCCTGCAAGCAATCGACGAACAAGCAAGAATTGAGAAATAGCAATCTGAAATTACGAGTATAGATGAAGTACGACATATTATATGGTGGGGTTTCACGATCGGTCTTGATCTGATCGGACGACACAAACAAAGAACACGACGAATAGCAACGGTGGCTGATTCTAAACTTTAGCAAAACCCAAGCTAACCCTAGGGGGGTGTGGCTACTTATATAGGATAGGATGGGGAGGTGGGTTACTGTTCACGCACGTGAATAGTGTGCGTGAACAGTACCGAAACCCCATGAGGACTCCCTTATTTTTACTTAGCCTATTTGGATACATGGCCCATTGGCCCATTAAGGTGGCAGAGCACCATATTTCACTAAGTCCTTTTTCATGGTGGCTTGAGTATTCTTCCATCATCACTTGTGCTCTTGTTTATCGTCTGGCTTCTCGTATGCTTTTTGCCATGCCCTTGTAGCTTGCTCGTCATGCTCCAATACTTGTCCTTCATATCCAAGCTAGGCCCTCCGCTCCTAATTAGCAAAAGAATATCATTATTAGGCAGCATCATATCCTTATCAATATAAGGCAAAGTACCGAGGAACGAAAGTACCTGGTAATTAAGTTGTTTGGCACGTGCCCTAGTCATTGGTCCTTCTATCTCCGGCACTTGTGTAGGTTCAGCTGGTGATGTAATAGGAGCTGAAACTATGTGAGGAGTAGCATTGGGTGTAACTGTAGTGGAGATGCCCTCATCAGGTTTGGTCGGATGGTTCGGGACCAACAGTTTGGAGGGCCCGAGATGGTCGGGTTGGACGGTTCGGTCGGATGGTTCGGGAGAACTAGACGAGATCTAGACCTTCCAGAGGAATCATTTGGAAGTTCCTGGACGGTCGGGTTAGACGGTTTGGTCGGATGGTTCGGGACCGACAGTTTGGAGGGTCTAACACGGTCGGGTTGGACGGTTTGGTTGGATGGTTCGGGACAACTAGAGGAGATCCGGTCCTTCTTTCGTATGGACCGTTTGGAAGTTCCGGGACGATCAGGTTGGACGGTTTGGTTGGATGGTTCGGGACAACTAGAGGAGATCCGAACCTTCTTCCGGACCGACCGTTTTTATTTTCCGGGACGGTCGGGTTTGGTCGGATGGTTTGGGACCAACAGTTTGGAGCGTCCGAGACGGTCGGGTTGGACGATTTGCTCGGATGGTTCGGGACCAATATTGTGGAGGGTCCGGGACGGTCGGGTTGGATGGTCTGGTCGGATGGTTCGGGAGAACTAGAGGTGAGCCGGACCTTCTTCCGGACGGGACGTTTGGAAGGTCCGGGATGGTCGGGTTGGACGGTTTGGTCGGATGGTACGGGACCAACAGTTTGGAGGGCCCGGGATGGTCGGGCTGGACTGTTTGGTCGGATGGTTCAGGAGAACTAGAGAAGAACCGGAAATTCTTCCGGACGGACCGTTTGGAAGTTCCGGGACTGTCGGGTTGGACGGTTTGGTCGGATGGTTCAGGACCAACAGTTTGGAGGGTCTGAGACGGTCGGATGGTTCGGGAGAACTAGAGGAGAACCGGAATTTCTTCCGGACGGGCCGTTTGGAAGGTCCGAGACGGTCGGGTTGGACGGTTTGGTCGCATGGTTCGGGAGAACTAGAGGAGAACCGGACATTATTACGGACAGAACTATTGGAAGGTCTGGGACGGTCGTGTTGGACGGTTCGGTCGCATGGATTGGACAGTTTGGTTGGATGGTTCGGGACCAAGAGTTTGGAGGACCCGGGACGGTCGGGTTGGACGGTTTGGTCGGATGGTTCGGGAGAACTAGAGGAGAACCGGACGTTCTTCCGGACGGACCGTTTGGAAGGTCCGGGACGGTCGGGTTGGACGGTTTGGTCGGATGGTTCGGGACCAACAGTTTGGAGGGTCCGAGACGGTCGGGTTGGACGGTTTGGTCGCATGGTTCGGGACCAACAGTTTGGAGGGTCCGGGACGGTCGGGTTGGACGGTTTGGTCGGATGGTTCGGGACCAACAGTTTGGAGGGTCTGGGACAGTCGGGTTGGATGGTTTGGTCAGATGGTTTGGGAGAACTAGAGGAGAACCGGACCTTCTTCCGGATGGACCGTTTGGACGGTCCGGGACGGTCAGGTTGGACGGTTTGGTCGGATGGTTTGAGACCAACAGTCTGGACGGTCTGAGACGGTCGGGTTGGACGGTTTGGTAGGATGGTTCGGGACAACTAGAGGAGATCCGGACCATCTTCCGGACGGACCGTTTGGAAGTTCCCGGACGATCAGGTTGGACGGTTCGGTCGCATGGTTCGGGACAACTAGAGGTGATCCGGACCTTCTTCCGGACCAACCGTTTGTATGTTCCGGGACGGTCGGGTTTGGACGGATGGTTCGGGACCAACAGTTTGGAGCGTCCGAGACGGTCGGGTTGGACGATTTGCTCGGATGGTTCGGGACCAACAGTTTGGAGGGACCGGGACGGTCGGGTTGGATGGTTTTGTCGGATGGTTCGGGAGAACTAGTGGAGAGCCGGACCTTCCTCCGGACGGAACGTTTGGAAGGTCCGGGACGGTTGGGTTGGGCGGTTTGGTCGGATGGTTCGGGACCAACAGTTTGGAGGGCCCGGGACGGTCGGGTTGGACGGTTTGGTCGGATGGTTCGGGAGAACTAGACGAGATCTAGACCTTCCGGACGAATCATTTGGAAGTTCCCGGACGGTCGGGTTAGACGGTTTGGTCGGATGGTTCGGGACCGACAGTTTGGAGGGTCTGACACGGTCGGGTTGGACGGTTTGGTTGGATGGTTCGGGACAACTAGAGGAGATCCGGTCCTTCTTTCGTACGGACCGTTTGGAAGTTCCGGGACGATCGGGTTGGACGGTTTGGTTGGATGGTTCGGGACAACTAGAGAAGATCCGAACCTTCTTCCGGACCGACCGTTTTTATTTTCCGGGACGGTCGGGTTTGGTCGGATGGTTCGGGACCAACAGTTTGGAGCGTCCGAGACGGTCGGGTTGGACGATTTGCGCGGATGGTTCGGGACCAATAGTGTGGAGGGTCCGGGACGGTCGGGTTGGATGGTCTGGTCGGATGGTTCGGGAGAACTAGAGGTGAGCCGGACCTTCTTCCGGACGGGACGTTTGGAAGGTCCGGGATGGTCGGGTTGGACGGTTTGGTCGGATGGTTCGGGACCAACAGTTTGGAGGGCCCAGGATGGTCGGGTTGGACTGTTTGGTCGGATGGTTCGGGAGAACTAGAGAAGAACCGAAAATTCTTCCGGACAGACCGTTTGGAAGCTCCGGGACGGTCGGGTTGGATGGTTTGGTCGCATGGTTCGGGAGAACTAGAGGAGAACCGGACATTATTACGGACGGAACTATTGGAAGGTCCGGGACGGTCGTGTTGGACGGTTCGGTCGCATGGTTTGGACAGTTTGGTTGGATGGTTCGGGACCAACAGTTTGGAGGACCCAGGACGGTCGGGTTGGACGGTTTGGCCGGATGGTTCGGGAGAACTAGAGGAGAACCGGACGTTCTTCCGGACGGACCGTTTGGAAGGTCCGGGACGGTCGGGTTGGACGGTTTGGTCGGATGGTTCGGGACCAACAGTTTGGAGGGTCCGAGACGGTCGGGTTGGACGGTTTGGTCGCATGGTTCGGGACCAACAGTTTGGAGGGTCCGGGACGGTCGGCTTGGACGGTTTGGTCGGATGGTTCGGGACCAACAGTTTGGAGGGTCCGGGACGGTCGGGTTGGATGGTTTGGTCAGATGGTTTGGGAGAACTAGAGGAGAACCGGACCTTCTTCCGGATGGACCGTTTGGACGGTCCGGGACGGTCAGGTTGGACGGTTTGGTCGGATGGTTTGAGACCAACAGTCTGGAGGGTCTGTGACGGTCGGGTTGGACGGTTTGGTAGGATGGTTCGGGACAACTAGAGGAGATCCGGACCATGTTCCGGACGGACCGTTTGGAAGTTCCCGGACGATCAGGTTAGACGGTTTGGTCGGATGGTTCGGGACAACTAGAGGTGATCCGGACCATCTTCCGGACCGACCGTTTGTTTGTTCCGGGACGGTCGGGTTTGGTCGGATGGTTCGGGACCAACAGTTTGGAGCGTCCGGGACGGTCGGGTTGGACGATTTGCTCGGATGGTTCGGGACCAACAGTTTGGAGGGACCGGGACGTTCGGGTTGGATGGTTTTGTCGGATGGTTCGGGAGAACTAGAGGAGAGCCGGACCTTCCTCCGGACGGAACGTTTGGAAGGTCCGGGACGGTCGGGTTGGGCGGTTTGGTCGGATGGTTCGGGACCAACAGTTTGGAGGGCCCGGGACGGTCGGGTTGGACGGTTTGGTTGGATGGTTCGGGAGAACTAGACGAGATCTAGACCTTCCGGACGAATCATTTGGAAGTTCCTGGACGGTCGAGTTAGACGCTTTGGTTGGATGGTTCGGGACCGACAGTTTGGAGGGTCTGACACGGTCGGGTTGGACGGTTTGGTTGGATGGTTCGGGACAACTAGAGGAGATCCGGTCCTTCTTTCGTACGGACCGTTTGGAAGTTCCGGGACGATCGGGTTGGACGGTTTGGTTGGATGGTTCGGGACAACTGGAGGAGATCCGAACCTTCTTCCGGACCGACCGTTTTTATTTTCCGGGCGGTCGGGTTTGGTCGGATGGTTCAGGACCAACATTTTGGAGCGTCCGAGACGGTCGGGTTGGACGATTTGCTCGGATGGTTCGGGACCAATAGTGTGGAGGGTCCGGGACGGTCGGGTTGGATGGTCTGGTCGGATGGTTCGGGAGAACTAGAGGCGATCCGGACCTTCTTCCGGACGGGACGTTTGGAAGGTCCGGGATGGTCGGGTTGGACGGTTTGGTCGCATGGTTCGGGAGAACTAGAGGAGAACCGGACATTATTACGGACGGAACTATTGGAGGGTCCGGGACGGTCGTGTTGGACGGTTCGGTCGCATGGTTTGGACAGTTTGGTTGGATGGTTCGGGACCAACAGTTTGGAGGACCCAGGACGGTCGGGTTGGACGGTTTGGTCGGATGGTTCGGGAGAACTAGAGGAGAACCGGACGTTCTTCCGGACGGACCGTTTGGAAGGTCCGGGACGGTCGGGTTGGACAGTTTGGTCGGATGGTTCGGGACCAACAGTTTGGAGGGTCCGAGACGGTCGGGTTGGACGGTTTGGTCTCATGGTTCGAGAGAATTAGAGGAAAACCGGACATTATTCTGGACGGACCGTTTGGAAGGTCCGGGACGGTCGGGTTGCACGGTTTGGTCGCATGGCTCAGGACCAACAGCTTGAAGGGTCCGGGATGGTCGGGTTGGACAGTTTGGTCGGATGGTTCGGGACCAACACTTTGGAGGGTCCGGGACGGTCGGGTTGGATAGTTTGGTCGGATGGTTCGGGAGAAATAGAGGAGAGCCGGACCTTCTTCCGGACGGACCGTTTCGACGGTCCAGGACGGTCAGGTTGGACGGTTTGCTCGGATGGTTCGGGGCCAACAGTTTGGAGGGTCCGGGACGGTCCGGTTGGATGGTTTGGTCGGATGGTTCGGGACCAACAGTTTGGAGGGTCCGAGGGGGTCGGGTTGGATGGTTTGGTCGGATGGTTCGGGAGAACTAGAGGAGAGCCGGACTTTGTTCCGGACAGATCGTTTGGAATGTCCGGGACGGTCGGGTTGGAGGGGTGGGTCGGATGGGTAGGGACCAACAGGTTGGAGGGTCCGAAACGCTCGGGTAGGACGGTTTGGTCGGATGGTTCGGGAGAACTAGAGGAGAACCGGACATTCATCTGGACGGACCGTTTGGAATGTCCGGGATGGTCGGGTTGGACGGTTTGGTCGGATGGTTTGGCACAGCTAGACGAGATCCGGACTTTCTTCCGGGCGGACCGTTTGTATGTTCCGGGACGATCGGGTTTGGACGGATGGTTCGGGACCAACAGTTTGGAGCGTCCAAGACGGTCGGGTTGGACGTTTTGGTCGGATGGTTCAGGACAAACAGTTTGTAGGGTCCGAGATGGTCGGGTTGCATGATTTGGTCGGATGATTCGGGACCAATAGTTTGGCGGGTCCGAGGCGGTCGGGTTGGATGGTTTGTTCGGATGGCTTGGGACCAGTTGGTTGGAGGGTCCGGGACGGTCGGGTTGGATGGTTTGGACGGATGGCTTGGGACCAACAGTTTGGAGGGTCCGAGACGGTCGGGTTGCATGATTTGGTTGGATGATTCGGGACCAACAGTTTCGTGGGACCGAGACGGTCAGGTTGGACGGTTTGGTCAGATGGTTTGAGACCAACAGTTTGGAGGGTCCGGGACGGTCGGGTTGGATGGTTTGTTCGGATGGTTCGAGAGAACTAGAGGAGAACCGGACCTTCTTCCGGACCGAGCGTTTGGAAAGTCCGGGACGGTCGGGTTGGACGGTTTGGTCGGATGTTTCGGGACAATTAGTGGAGATCTAGACCTTCCGGACTGATCATTTGGAAGTTTCAGGACAGTCGGGTTGGACGGGTTGGTCGGATGGTTCGGGACCGACAGTTTGGAGGGCCTGAGACGGTCGGGTTGGACGGTTTGTTTGGATTGTTCGGGACAACTAGAGGAGATCCGGACCTTCTTCCGGACGGACAGTTTGGAAGTTCCGGGACGATCGGGTTGGACGGTTTGGTCGGATCGTTCGGGACAACTAGAGGAGATCCGGACCTTCTTCCGGACCGACCGTTTGTATGTTCCGGGACAGTCGGGATTGGTCGGATGCTACGGGACCAACAGTTTGTTGCGTCCTAGACGGTCGGGTTGGACGCTTTGCTCGGATGGTTCGGGACCAACAGTTTGGAGGGTCCGGGACGGTCGGGTTGTATGCTTTGGTCGGATGGTTCGGGAGAACTAGATGAGAGCCGGACCTTCTTCCGGACGGAACGTTTGGAAGGTCCGGGATGGTCGGGATGGACGGTTTGGTCGGATGGTTCGGGACCAACACAGTTTGGAACGTCCGGGACGGTCGGGTTGGACGTTTTGGTCGGATGCTTCGGGACCAACTGTTTGGAGGGTCTGAGACGGTCGGGTTGGACGGTTCGGTCGGATGGTTTGGGACAGCTAGAGGGGATCCGGACCATCTTTCGGGCGGACCATTTGTATGTTCCGGGAATGTCGGGTTTGGTCGGATAGTTCGGGACCAATATTTTGGAGCGTGCAAGACGGTCGGGTTGGATGATTTGGTCGGATGGTTTGGGACCAACAGTTTGGAGGGTCCGGGACGGTCGGTTTGGATGGTTTGGTCAGATGATTTGGGATTGTCGGGTTAGATGGTTTGGTCGGATGGTTCGGGACAACTAGAGGAGATCAGGACCTTCTTCCGGACGGACCGTTCGAAAGTTTCGGGACGGTCGGGTTGGACGGTTTGGTCGGACGGTTCGGGTCCAACAGTTTGGAGGGTCTGAGACGGTCGGGTTGGATGGTTTGCTCGGATGGTTCGGGATCAACAGTTCGGAGGGCCCGGGGTTGTCGGGTTGGACGGTTTGGTCGGATGGTCCGGGACAACTAGAGGAGGATCTTCTTCCGGATGGACCGTTTGGAAGTTCCGGGACGATCAGGTTGGACGGTTTGGTCAGATGTTTCGGGACAGCTAGAGGAGATCCGGACCTTCTTCCGGACGGACCGTTTGTTTGTTCCGGGACGGTCGGGATTGGTCGGATGGTTCGGGACCAACAGTTTGGAGCGTCCGAGACGGTCGGGTTAGCCGATTTGGTCGGATGGTTCGGGACCAACTGTTTCGAGGGTCCGGGATGGTCGGGTTGGATGGTTTGGTCGGATTGTTCGGGACCAATAGTTTGGAGGCTCCGCGGCGGTCGGGTTGGACGGTTTGGTCAGATGGTTCGAGACAACTAGAGGAGAGCCAGACCTTTTTCCGGACGGACCGTTTGGACGGTCCGGGACGGTCGGGTTGGATGGTTTGGTCGGATGGTTCGGGACCAACAGTTTGGAGGGTCCAGGACGGTCGCGTTGGACGGTTTGGTCGGATGGTTCGGGACCAACAGTTTGGTGGGCCCGAGACGGTCTGGTTGGACGGTTTGGTCGGATGGTTCGGGACCAACAGTTTGGACGGTCCGGGACGGTCGGATTGGATTGTTTGGTTGGATGGTTTGGGACAGTCGGGTTGGACGATTTGGTCGGATGGTTCGGGACCGACAGTTTGGAGGGTCTGAGACGGTCGGGTTGGACGGTTTGGTCGGATGGTCCGGACAACTAGAGGAGATCCGGACCTTCTTCCGGACAGACCGTTTGGATGTTCCGGGACGGTCGGGTTGGACGGTTTGATCGGATGGTTCGGGACAACTAGAGGAGATCCAGACCTTCTTCCGGACGGACCGTTTGTGTGTTCCGGGACGGTCGGGTTGGATGGTTTGGTCGGATGGTTCGGGAGAAGTAGAGGAGAACCGGGCCTACTTTCGGACGGACCGTTTGGAAGGTCCAGGACGGTTGGGTTGGACGGTTTGCTCGGATGGTTCGGGACCAATAGTTTGGAGGCTCTGGGACGGTCGGGTTGGACGGTTTGGTTGGATGGTTCGGGACACCTAGAGGAGATCCGGTCCTTCTTTCGGACGGACCGTTTGGATGTTCCGGGACGGTCGGGTCGGACGGTTTGGTCGGATGGTTTGGGACCGACAGTTTGGAGGGTCTGAGTTGGTCGGGTTGGACGGTTTGGTCGGATGGTCCGGGACAACTAGAGGAGATCCGGACCTTCTTCCAGACGGACCGTTTGGATGTTCCGGGACGGTCGGGTTGGACGGTTTGGTCGGATGGTTCAGGACAACTAGAGGTGATCCGGACCTTCTTCCGGACGGACCGTTTGGATGTTCCGGGACGGTCGGGTTGGACGGTTTGGTCGGATGGTTGGGACAACTAGAGGAGATCCGGACCTTCTTCCGGACGGACCGTTTGTGTGTTTCGGGACGGTCGGGTCTGATCGGATGGTTCGGGACCAACAGTTTGGAGCGTCCGAGACTGTTGGGTTGGACGGTTTGGTCAGATGGGTCGGGACCAACAGTTTGGAGGGTACGAGACGGTCGGGTTACATGATTTGGTCGGACGGTTCGGGACTACTAGACGTGATCCGGAGCTTCTTCCGGACGGACAATTTGGATGTTCCGGGACGGTCGGGTTGGACGGTTTGGTCGTATGGATTGGGACAATTAGAGGAGATCTAGACCTTCCGGACGGACCACTTGGAAGTAGCAGGACAGTCGGGTCGGACGGCTTGGTCGAATAGTTCGGGACCAACAGTTTGGAGGGTCCGAGACGGTCGGGTTGGACTGTTTGGTTGGTGGTTCGGGACAACTAGAGGAGATACGGATCTTCTTCCGGATGGAACCATTTGGAAGTTCCTGGACGGTCGGGTTGGAGGGTTTGGTCGTATGGTTCGGGACCAACAGTTTGCAAGGTCCGGGATGGTCGGGCTGGACGGTTTGGTCGGACGGTTCGGGACAACTAGAGGAGATCAGGACCTTCTTCCGGACGGACCGTTGGAAAGTTTCGGGACGGTCGGGTTGGACGGTTTGGTCAGACGGTTCGGGACCAACAGTTTGGAGGGTCCGAGACGGTCGGGTTGGATGGTTTGCTCGGGTGGTTCAGGATCAACAGTTCGGAGGGCCCGGGGTTGTCGGGTTGCACAGTTTGGTCGGATGGTTCGGGACAACTAGAGGTGATCCGGACCTTCTTCCGGAGGGACCGTTTGGATGTTCCGGGACGGTCGGGTTGGACGGTTTGGTCGGATGGTTCGGGACAACTAGAGGAGATCTGGACCTTCTTCCGGACGGACCGTTTGTGTGTTTCGGGACGGTCGGGTCTGATCGGATGGTTCGGGACCAACAGTTTGGAGCGTCCGAGACGGTCGGGTTGGACGATCTGGTCAGATGGTTCGGGACCAACAGTTTGGAGGGTCCGAGACGGTCGGGTTACATGAGTTGCTCGGACGGTTCGGGACTACTAGACGTGATCCGGACCTTCTTCCGGACGGACAGTTTGGATGTTCTGGGACGGTCGGGTTGGTCGGTTTGGTCGGATTGTTCGGGACAACTAGAGGAGATCCGGACCTTCTTCCGGACGGACCGTTTGGATGTTCCGGGACGGCCGGGTTGGACGGTTTGGTCGGATGGCTCGGGACTACTAGAGGAGATCCGGACGGAACGTTTGGATGTTCTAGGACTGTCGGGTTGGACGGGTTGGTCGGATGGTTCGGGCCCGACAGTTTGGAGGGTCTGAGACGGTCGGGTTGGACGGTTTGGTTGGATGGTTCGGGACAACTAGATGAGATCCGGACCTTCTTCTGGACGGACCGTTTGGGTGTTCCGGGACGGTCGAGTTGGACGGTTTGGTCGGATGGTTCGGAACTACAAGAGGTGATCCGAACCTTCTTCCGGACAGACCGTTTGGATGTTCCTGGACGGTCGGGTTGGACGGTTTTGGTCGGATGGTTCGGGACAGCTAGAGGAGATCCGGACCTTCTTCCGGACCAACAGTTTGGAGGGTCCGAGACGGTCGGGTATGAGCGGATGGTTCGGGACCAACTGTTTGGAGCGTCGGAGACGGTTGGGTTGGACGATTTGGTCGGATGGTTCGGGTCCAGCAGTTTGGAGGGTCCGAGACGGTCGGTTTGCACAGTTTGGAGGGTCCAGGACGGTCGGGCTGGACGGTTTGGTCGGATGGTTCGGGACCAACAGTTTGGAGGGTCCGAGACGGTCGGGTTGGACGGTTTGGTCGGATGTTTCGGGGACAACAGTTTGGAGTGTCCGGGACGGTCGGGTTGGACGGTTTGGTGGGTGGCTCGGGACCAGTAGTTTGGATGATCCGGGACGGTCGGGCTGGACGGTTTGGTCGGTTGGTTCGGGACCAACAGCTTAGAGGGTCCGAGACGGTCGGGTTGGACGGTTTGGTCGGATGGTTCGTGCCCAACAGTTTGGAGGGTCCGGGACGGTCGTGTTGGATGGTTTGATCGGATGCTTCGGGAGAACTAGAGGAGAAGCGGACCTTCTTCCCGACGGACCGTTTGGAAGGTCCGGGATGGTCGGGTTGGACGGTTTGGTCGGATGGTTCGGGACCAAAAGTTTGGAGGCTCCGCGGCGGTCGGGTTGGACGGTTTGGTCAGATGGTTCGGGACAACTAGAGGAGATCGGTTCCTTCTTCCGGACGGACCGTTTGGAAGTTCTGAGACGATCGGGTTGGACGGTTTGCTCGGATGGTTCGGGACATCTAGAGGAGATCCGGACCTTCTTCCGGACGGACCGTTTGGAGGTTCCGGGACGATCGGGTTGGACGGTTTTGGTCGGATGGTTCGGGACAACTAGAGGAGAGCCGGACCATCTTCCGGACGGACCGTTTGGACGGTCCGAGACGGTCGGGTTGGATGGTTTGGTCGGATGGTTCGGGACCAACGGTTTGGAGGGTCCAGGACGGTCGGGTTGGACGGTTCGGTCGGATGGTTCGGGACCAACAGTTTGGAGGGTCCGAGACGATCGGGTTGGACGGTTTGGTCGGATGGTTCGGGACCAACAGTTTGGACGGTCCGGGACGGTTGGGTTGGATGCTTTGGTCGGATGTTTCGGCACTACTACAGGAGAACCGGACATTCTTCTGGACAGGCTGTTTGGAAGGTCCGGGACGGTCGGGTTGCACGGTTTGTTAGGATGGTTCGGGACCAACAGTTTGGAGGGCCCGGGACGGTCGGGTTGGACGGTTTGGTCGAATGGTTCACGACCAACAGTTTGGAGGGTCCGAGTCGGTCAGGTTGGATGCTTTGGTCGGATGGTTCGGGAGAAGTAGAGGAGAACCGGACCTTCTTTCGGACGGACCGTTTGGAAGGTCCGGGACGGTCGGGTTGCATGGTTTGGTAGGATGGTTCGGGACCGACAGTTTGGAGGTCCGTCCAGAAGAAGGTCCTCCTGTAGTTGTCCCGAACCATCCGACCAAACCGTCCAACCCGACAACCCCGGGCCCTCCGAACTGTTGATCCCGAACCATCCGAGCAAACCATCCAACCTGACCGTCTCGGACCCTCCAAACTGTTGGTCCCGAACTGTCCGACCAAACCGTGCAACCCGACCGTCCCGGACCTTCCAAACAACCTGTCCGGAAGAAGGTCCGTGATGAGAATGGACCTAAGAGTCACACCAATCCATCCTCATCAATTGACATTCCAATACCCCAAGCTCAACAAGGACCCATGACAAGGGCAAGAGCTCGACAAATCGCTCACCAGGTGAATCTTTTCCTCAATGAATGCCCACTAAATTTGAGCTTGAATGGTGTGCTGCCTAGTGCCTTGATCATTTGCACACTTAGGTTTGAGGAAAAGGACTTGGAGGAAGTTTCAGGAGACAATCCCGGTGCTACCGATTTCCAAAACCGGAGTCACCGACTTGTCAGCCTTAAGGGTCTTCAACTTCCGGCTTGAGTCCTCAAAACAGAAGCCGATCCCGGTGCTACCGACTTCCTAAACCGGACGCACCGAGTTCCCCAAATCGAAGAAGTCCAGAAGACGATTCCGGTGCTACCGACTTCCAAAACCGGACGCACCGAGTCTTCAAACAAAAACGAAGAACTCCAGAAGACCATTCCGGTGCCACCGACTTTTAAACCGGATGTACCGAGTTCCCAAGTCGAAGCAGCTTCCGAGTACAGAAGCCAATCCCGGTGCTGCCGATTTCCAAATCCGGCATCACCGATTTATCTTTCTGAACTCAGATATTTAAGATTTCTTTGTACTGTTTTGAACCGTCATACTGTAGCTAAGTGTACTGTAGCACGCGCACTGTGTACTGTAGCACGCGCATGTACTGTAGCGGCCGTCTTACTGTAGCATAACTTAGTCATTAAGTCATATAATATGAGGACCTCTCCATATGTAAAGACTAGTGAAGAATTTCAAAATTGAAGAGAACTCTTGTTCCTCTAGAGTGTGAGCTATTTCCACCTCAAGGGAATAGGGAGTTATCTGAGTTTGCTACTCCGTTGTTCTTGTGATTTTCTTCGAAGATTGCTTGAACACGTTGCTCCACGTTAGTGAGTAACAAAGGGCCGAAGTGTGTGGTTGGGTGAATCGAGTGCTGCAGGCTTCCGTAATCAAGACGGTGGTTGGCTGTGTCATTCATCAGGCTTCACAGGCTACTTATCCAGGATCCTACGTCGTGAAAATCGGGCAAACTTCGGATTTGATCATCCGCCTTCAGGGTGGTTCACATCATCTGGTACCCCCTCTTGAAAAGGAGTCGTCCTCGACTCTGTTTCCTCAGGACCAAAGAAAGGAGATAAGTCTGAAACATTAAAAGTAGTACTTACCGCATAGTCATCTCCTGAAAGTTCGATCTTGTAAGCATTGTCGTTAACTTTGGTAAGCACTCGAAATGGCCCATCTCCTCTTGGCATCAGTTTTGAGCTTCTTTTCTCGGGGAAACGCTCTTTCCGAAGGTGCACCCATACTAAGTCTCCGGGTTCGAAGAGCACCTTCTTCTTGTGTTTGTTTGCATTTGCTGCATAGTATTGCGCCTTTTTCTCAATAGTCTCCTTGGTCTTGAGGTGAATTTTCTTGACATGCTCAGCACGCTTCGATGCTTGCATATTGGCGCGTTCTTCAAATGGTAAAGGCAGCAAATCTAATGGTGTAATAGGTTTGAACCCATATACGACTTCAAAAGGACAAAGTTGAGTTGAAGAATGTACTGCCCTGTTGTACGCAAACTCTACATGTGGTAGACATTCTTCCCATTCCTTGAGATTCTTCTTGATCATTGTCCTCAATAGAGTTCCTAGAGTTCTATTCACCACTTCGGTTTGACCGTCAGTTTGTGGGTGACAAGTCGTTGAGAATAATAATCTTGTTCCAAGCTTGGCCCACAAGGTCTTCCAAAAGTAGCTCATGAACTTGACGTCACGATCGGAGACAATTGTCATCGGCACTCCATGAAGCCTCACGATTTCCCTGAAGAACAAATCAGCTACGTGGGAAGCATCATCGCTTTTATGACAAGGTATGAAATGTGCCATTTTAGAAAATCTATCAACTACCACAAATATAGAATCCCTTCCCCTCTTAGTCCTTGGTAATCCTAGAACAAAATCCATACTAATGTCTTCCCAAGGGCCATTAGGGGTTGGAAGAGGAGTATATAATCCATGAGGGTTAAGCTTGGACTTAGCTTTGTGGCAGGTTATGCATCTTTGCACAAACTGTTCGACGTCTCTTCGCATCTTTGGCCAATGGAAATGATCAGCTAGCATGGTATACGTCTTGGCCATCCCAAAGTGTCCCATGAGTCCTCCCGTATGAGATTCCTGTAATAGAAGCAAGCGAACGGACGACTCGGGAACACAAAGCTTGTTAGTGTAAAATAAGAATCCATCATGCACATGGTATTTGTCCCACCCTTTTCCATTGTGGCAATGAGAGAAAGGTTCTGAAAATTCTTTATCATTAGCATATAAATCTTTCAAACTTTCTAATCCTGGGACATTCACCTCTAGTTGAGTCAAAAGTGCATGTTTTCTTGATAGAGCATCAGCTACGATGTTATTCTTTCCTTTCTTGTACTTGACAACATATGGGAAACTTTCAATAAATTCTACCCATTTGGCATGTCTTCGGTTAAGTGTAGATTGGCCTTTCAAATATTTCAATGCTTCATGATCAGAATGTATCACAAATTCTTTAGGCCATAGATAATGTTGCCATATTTCAAGTACACGAACCAATGCATATAACTCTTTATCATACACAGGATAATTCAATTGTGCACCACTTAGTTTTTCGCTAAAGTATGCAATTGGTTTACCTTCTTGCATAAGAACACCTCCAATGCCAATTCCACTAGCATCACATTCTATTTCAAAAGTCTTAGTGAAAACAGGCAAAGCAAGTAAAGGTGCTTCAGTCAACCGCTTCTTCAATACTTGAAAAGCTTTTTCTTGAGAATTACCCCATTGGAAATGAACTCCCCTTTTAGTTAATTCATTTAATGGAGCAGCAATAGTGCTAAAATCTTTTACAAAGCGGCGATAAAACCCAGCTAATCCATGAAAGCTTCTTATTTGGCTAACATTCAAAGGAGTAGGCCAATTCTTAATAGCCTCTATTTTAGATTCATCAACCTCAACTCCTTGACTTGAAACAACAAAGCCTAAGAAGACAACTTTATTGGTACAAAAAGTGCACTTTTCAAGGTTAGCATACAAGTGTTCTTTCCTTAGCACTTCTAGTACTTGTGTCATATGTTTAACATGCTCATCCATGATTTGCTATAGATTAATATGTCATAAAGTATACTACCACAAATCTACCAATGAAAGCTCTTAAAACATGATTCATTAATCTCATGAATGTACTAGGGGCATTAGTCAAGCCAAATGGCATAACCAACCATTCATACAAACCAAATTTAGTCTTAAAAGCTGTTTTCCATTCATCTCCAAGTTTAACTCTAATTTGGTGGTAGCCACTTTTTAAATCAATTTTGGAGAATATATTAGAACCACTAAGTTCATCTAGCATATCATCAAGCCTAGGGATGGGATGACGATACCTAACAGTTATGTTATTAATGGCACGACAATCGATGCACATTCTCCATGTTCCATCCTTTTTAGGTACTAAAATTACGGGAACAGCACAAGGACTTAAGCTTTCTCGAACATACCCTTTCTCAAGTAGTCCTTGGACTTGATTCTGGATTTCCTTTGTTTCCTCCGGATTGACGCGGTATGGAGGACGGTTTGGAAGTGAAGCTCCTGGAATGAGATCAATTTGATGCTCAATGCCTCTCATGGGAGGAAGTCCTGCAGGTATTTCTTCAGGAAACACATCTTGATAATTCTGCAAAACTTTTGAAACAACACTAAGAAGATTGGTGAGATCGTTAGTCGTAGGCAAAGTATCCTTGTAGATGAGAACAATATACATAGTTTCAGAACTATTTCTCATCTCCTTGATATTCAGTTTATTAGTGATCATGACTAATTTCTTGTCTTCCTTATCTATTCTTCCTTTCAAATTAATTTTGTCATCTCCCAATTTTGCTTCCACTTTCTTTTGCATGTGTTGAGCAAGAATTTGATTTGGAGTCATGGGAAATAGTTTCATATTTCTTTCTCCTATCTTGAACATGTAGGTATTGGTTCTTCCATCATGTGTGACATATCTATCATAAAACCAAGGCCTTCCCAAAAGTATATGGCATACAGTCATAGGCACAACATCACAAGTAATGGTTTCAACATAATCTTTGATTTTAAATGTGACATTAACCATGTGTTGTATTTTAACACTGCCAAAATCACTAAGCCATTGAACATTGTATGGGTGGGGATGCTTGATCAATTTCAATCCAAGTTTATCACACATCTCTTTACTAGCAAGGTTATGACAACTACCTCCATCGATAATTAACTTGACTACCTTGTCATTTACCTTAGCTTGTGTTTGAAAGAGATTGGATCTTTGTGGGCTCTTGGTGTTGCACACTGAGGACCTTAGTGACAACAAGCGCACTTCCAGTCTCAAAAGTACAACCGGCGTAGTCTTGCCTTTCTTCTTGAGCATCTTCAACTCTTTCTTCATCTGCAGTGGGTTCTGTCTCTTCTTCATCTCCTGAGATGTATTCTCCATCTTCATTGATCAACATGACTCTGTTATTGGGGCACTCTCTTGAGATGTGTCCTCGTCCCTGACATTTGAAGCATACAATCTCCCTTGATCGAGTAGTGGATCCACTCGATGAAGTTGTGGAGGTGGTAGGCTTCTCCTTGCCTGGATAAGGGGCTGACTTTGCCACAGAAGAGGGACTAGTGTTAGAAGCAAATGAATTACTAGTTGAAGATGTACCTCTACCCAAACCAAACGAGCTTTGGGTGCATATGACGGAGCCTTCAAGCTAAATGATGGTGTCGATCTTGACTTGGCATATTTAGCATCTTCTTGTAGTCGTCGTTCGGCCTTTTCTGCTTGATGCACCAACTCAACCACGGTTTGGTAGGGTTGGTAAACCACAATGCGTTTTATATCATGGCGAAGACCATGCAAGAAGCGAGACAGAGTTTGCTCTTCGTCTTCTCGAACACTCGCCCGAATCATGGCTTGTTCCATGCCTTTATAGTATTCCTCCACGGTACTAGGACCCTGTGTCAAAGCTTGTAGTTTGTCAAATAAATTACGTTTATAATGTAAAGGCACAAACCTTGTTTTCATTTCTTTCTTCATTTCGACCCATGTGGAAATTGGTGGCTCGCCATATTCTTCTCTTTGGTTTTGGACTTGCTCCCACCAAATAAGAGCATAGCCATCAAATTCCAAAGCGGCTATTGCAAGCTTCTTCTCCTCCGAATAGTTGTGCATCCGGAAGATCTTATCTACCTTCAATTCCCATGTTAAATAAGCATCGGGATCAGAATTACCTTCAAAACCTGGGAATCGTAAATTTGAGTCTGCCGAATTTCTCTTCTTGATGATGATCATCATGGCGTCTTTGTTGGTAGGCATCATTGCGGTAGATGCGGAAAGGGGCAGCAGGGTTGTTTCCGTGACCAGGTGGAGGAGGTGGTGCTGAAGAAGCAGCAGCTCGTCGTCTTCGGGACTGAGCTTCGCGTGCTATTCGTGCCGCAGCTTCTTCGTCGGTTTCATCTAGCTCTTCTTCCTCACCATGGACACTAGCTTCTCCCGCCAATTGCTTGCGTAGCTCTGAACCTACCTCGGTGAGGATCTCCTTTCGAAGAATGCTCATATTTCATTCAATTGCTCATTGAAGTCATTGGTGAGCTTCTCGAGGTCGGTTCGAGTAACAAAAGCGGGGCTTTCTTCAGTTCCTGCCATGGTTAGCTCGAAGCAAAGAAATAACACAAATTAACTGTTTAGATGTGGGTTCACTCAGTCCCTTCCCTTTGCTTACCGAAGTTCTTATGAAGACTTCTTTGATTGAAGAACAACGGGTACCCCAGTAGTAGTAAAATGGTGAAGGTGATGAATCGAGTGAATCAAGGCCCAAGTGCTGTAATAAGACAATGGCTATCTTGCTGGAGCTTGGAAGGTTAGTGTATTACCTATGCAATTGAAATTCTAGGTATTGTAATGATAAGTAGTAATCCACACTAGAAATTCAATACTTAGTTGCGATCACAAAAATTTGAGTGTGAAGAATGAAACAACTTGTGTTGCACAAATGGGAAAGACAATAGCTTGGTGCACTTTTTATTGGGCTACAGATTTGCACAGGAGATCACGAGATTTGCTTAGCTTTTTTTTTGAATTGTAAGCAATGCCCAAAAGATATTGACCAAGGCTCTTTCTTCTTTCTTCGATTGATACTGATTTTTCTTTTCCTTCTTTTTTTTTCTGTACCAAGGTCAATTTGACAACAAGGGCTTAACAAGAAAAAGTAACTCTTAATTTGAGTTCTAGGAGTGATATCAAATGTGCAAAGCCCAAGCAACCTTTGTAAGCTAGACCTTATAGGTATGCAAAGTATTGAGTAATGGATAGATGATGTGATTACTCAAAGATTCAGAAGATTGGAGTGAAGAATATATTTTTGTGATCAGCAAGTAAGCAAGATTCTAATGGATTAAAACCTAGCAAAACTCACTGAAGTTTCAATTGAAACTACGGGTTTGAAGAACAATATTTTTGTGTGGCTTTTTCTGGATAGGAAGAAACAACACAAAGTAAAGATACAAATCCTACCGTGTCAACCTCGAGCTCTGATACCAGATGATGTGAACCACCCTGAAGGCGGATGATCAAATCCGAAGTTTGCCCGATTTTCATGACGTAGGATCCTGGATAACTAGCCTGTGAAGCCTGATGAATGACACAGCCAACCACCGTCTTGATTACGGAAGCCTGCAGCACTCGATTCACCCAACCACACACTTCGGCCCTTTGTTACTCACTAACGTGGAGCAACGTGTTCAAGCAATCTTCGAAGAAAATCACAAGAACAACGGAGTAGCAAACTCAGATAACTCCCTATTCCCTTGAGGTGGAAATAGCTTACACTCTAGAGGAACAAGAGTTCTCTTCAATTCTGAAATTCTTCACTAGTCTTTACATGTGGAGAGGGTCCTCATATTTATAGAGGATTATATGACTTAATGACTAAGGTATGCTACAGTAAGACGGCTGCTACGGTACATGCGCGTGCTACAGTACACAGTGCGCGTGCTACAGTACACTTAGCTACAGTATGACGGTTCAAAACAGTATAAAGAAATCTTAAATATCTGAGTTCAGAAAGACAAATCGGTGATGCCGGATTTGGAAATCGTTGGCTTCTGTACTCGGAAGCTGCTTCGACTTGGGAACTCGGTACATCCGGTTTAAAAGTCGGTGGCACCGGAATGGTCTTCTGGAGTTCTTTGTTTTTGTTTGAAGACTCGGTGCGTCCGGTTTTGGAAGTCGGTAGCACCGGAATCGTCTTCTGGACTTCTTCGATTTGGGGAACTCGGTGCGTCCGGTTTAGGAAGTCGGTAGCACCGGGATCGGCTTCTGTTTTGAGGACTGAAGCCGGAAGTTGAAGACCTTTAAGGCTGACAAGTCAGTGACTCCGGTTTTGGAAATCGGTTGCACCAGGAATGTCTGCTGAAACTTCCTCCAAGTCCTTTTCCTCAACCTAAGTGTGCAAATGATCAAGGCATTAGGTAGCACACCATTCAAGCTCAAATTTAGTGGGCATTCATTGAGGAAAAGATTCACCTGGTGAGCGATTTGTCGAGCTCTTGCCCTTGTCATGGGTCCTTGTTGAGCTTGGGGTATTGGAATGTCAATTGATGAGGATGGACTGGTGTGACTCTTAGGTCCATTTTCATCACGGACCTTCTTCCGGACAGGTTGTTTTGAAGGTCAGGGACAGTCGGGTTGCACGGTTGGTCGGACGGTTCGGGACCAACAGTTTGGAGGGTCCGAGACGGTCGGGTTGGATGGTTTGGTCAGACGGTTCGGGAGAACTAGAGGAGAACCGGACCTTCTTCCGGATGGACCGTTTGGACGGTCCGGGACGGTCAGGTTGGACGGTTTGGTCGGATGGTGTGAGACCAACAGTCTGGAGGGTCTGAGACGGTCGGGTTGGACGGTTTTGGTTGGATGGTTCGGGACAACTAGAGGAGATCCAGACCATCTTCCGGACGGACCGTTTGGAAGTTCCCGGACGATCGGGTTGGACGGTTTGGTCGGATGGTTCGGGACAACTAGAGGTGATCCGGACCTTCTTCCGGACCGACCGTTTGTATGTTCCGGGACGGTCGGGTTTGGTCGGATGGTTCGGGACCAACAGTTTGGAGCGTCCGGGACGGTCGGGTTGGACGATTTGCTCGGATGGTTCGGGACCAACAGTTTGGAGGGACCGGGACGGTCGGGTTGGATGGTTTTGTCGGATGGTTCGGGAGAACTAGAGGAGAGCCGGACCTTCCTCCGGACGGAACGTTTGGAAGGTCCGGGACGGTCGGGTTGGGCGGTTTGGTCGGATGGTTCGGGACCAACAGTTTGGAGGGCCCGGGACGGTCGGGTTTGGACGGTTTGGTCGGATGGTTCGGGAGAACTAGACGAGATCTAGACCTTCCGGACGAATCATTTGGAAGTGCCCGGACGGTCGGGTTAGACGGTTTGGTCGGATGGTTCGGGACCGACAGTTTGGATGGTCTGACACGGTCGGGTCGGACGGTTTGGTTGGATGGTTCGGGACAACTAGAGGAGATCCGGTCCTTCTTTCGTACGGACCGTTTGGAAGTTCCGGGACGATCGGGTTGGACGGTTTGGTTGGATGGTTCGGCACACCTAGAGGAGATCCGAACCTTCTTCCGGACCGACCGTTTTTATTTTTCGGGACGGTCGGGTTTGGTCGGATGGTTCGGGACCAACAGTTTGGAGCGTCCGAGACGGTCGGGTTGGACAATTCGCTCGGATGGTTCGGGACCAATAGTGTGGAGGGTCCGGGACGGTCGAGTTGGCTGGTCTGGTCGGATGGTTCGGGAGAACTAGAGGTGAGCCGGACCTTCCTCCGGACGGGACGTTTGGAAGGTCCGGGATGGTCGGGTTGGACGGTTTGGTCGGATGGTTCGGGACCTACAGTTTGGAGGGCCCGGGATGGTCGGGTTGGACTGTTTGGTCGGATGGTCCAGGAGAACTAGAGAAGAACCGGAAATTCTTCCGGACGGACCGTTTGGAATTTCCGGGACGGTCGGGTTGGACGGTTTGGTCGGATGGTTCGGGACCAACAGTTTGGTGGGTCTGAGACGGTCGGATGGTTCGGGAGAACTAGAGGAGAACCGGAATTTCTTCCGGACGGACCGTTTGGAAGGTCCGAGACGGTCGGGTTGGACGGTTTGGTCGCATGGTTCGGGAGAACTAGAGGAGAACCCGACATTATTACGGACGGAACTATTGGAAGGTCCGGGACGGTCGTGTTGGACGGTTCGGTCGCATGGTTTGGACAGTTTGGTTGGATGGTTCGGGACCAACAGTTTGGAGGACCCGGGACGGTCGGGTTGGACGGTTTGGTCGGATGGTTCGGGAGAACTAGAGGAGAACCGGACGTTCTTCCGGACGGACCGTTTGGAAGGTCCGGGACGGTCGGGTTGGACGGTTTGGTCGGATGGTTCGGGACCAACAGTTTGGAGGGTCCGAGACGGTCGGGTTGGACGGTTTGGTCGCATGGTTCGGGACCAACAGTTTGGAGGGTCCGGGACGGTCGGGTTGGACGGTTTGGTCGGATGGTTCGGGACCAACAGTTTGGAGGGTCCGGGACGGTCGGGTTGGATGGTTTGGTCAGATCGTTCGGGAGAACTAGAGGAGAACCGGACCTTCTTCCGGATGGACCGTTTGGACGGTCCGGGACGGTCAGGTTGGACGGTTTGGTCGGATGGTTTGGGACCAACAGTCTGGAGGGTCTAAGACGGTTGGGTTGGACGGTTTGGTAGGATGGTTCGGGACAACTAGAGGAGATCCGGACCATCTTCCGGACGGACCGTTTGGAAGTTCCCGGACGATCGGGTTGGACGGTTTGGTCGGATGGTTCGGGACAACTAGAGGTGAAACGGACCTTCTGCCGGACCGACCGTTTGTATGTTCCGGGACGGTCGGGTTGGACGGTTTGGTCGGATGGTTCGGGACCAAAAGTTTGGTGGGTCCGAGACGGTCTGGTTGGACGGTTTGGTCGGATGGTTCGGGACCAACAGTTTGGACGGTCCGGGACGGTTGGGTTGGATGCTTTGGTCGGATGGTTCGGGAGCAGTAGAGGAGAATCGGACCTTCTTTCGGACGGACCGTTTGGAAGGTCCGGGACGGTTGGATTGGATTGTTTGGTTGGATGGTTTGGGACAGTCGGGTTGGACGATTTGGTCGGATGGTTCGGGACCGACAGTTTGGAGGGTCTGAGACGGTCGGGTTGGACGGTTTGGTCGGATGGTCCGGGACAACTAGAGGAGATCCGGACCTTCTTCCGGATGGACCGTTTGGATGTTCCGGGACGGTCGGGTTGGACGGTTTGGTCGGATGGTTCGGGACAACTAGAGGAGATCCAGACCTTCTTCCGGACGGACCGTTTGTGTGTCCCGGGACGGTCGGGTTGGATGGTTTGGTCGGATGGTTCGGGAGAAGTAGAGGAGAACCGGGCCTACTTTCGGACGGACCGTTTGGAAGGTCCAGGACGGTTGGGTTGGACGGTTTGCTCGGATGGTTCGGGACCAATAGTTTGGAGGCTCTGAGACGGTCGGGTTGGACGGTTTGGTTGGATGGTTCGGGACACCTAGAGGAGATCCGGTCCTTCTTTCGGACGGACCGTTTGGATGTTCCGGGACGGTCGGGTCGGACGGTTTGGTCGGATGGTTTGGGACCGACAGTTTGGAGGGTCTGAGTTGGTCGGGTTGGACGGTTTGGTCGGATGGTCCGGGACAACTAGAGGAGATCCGGACCTTCTTCCGGACGGACCGTTTGGATGTTCCGGGACGGTCGGGTTTGGACGGTTTGGTCGGATGGTTCGGGACAACTAGAGGTGATCCGGACCTTCTTCCGGACGGACCGTTTGGATGTTCCGGGACGGTCGGGTTGGACGGTTTGGTCGGATGGTTGGGACAACTAGAGGAGATCCGGACCTTCTTCCGGACGGACCGTTTGTGTGTTTCGGGACGGTCGGGTCTGATCGGATGGTTCGGGACCAACAGTTTGGAGCGTCCGAGACTGTCGGGTTGGACGGTTTGGTCGGATGGGTCGGGACCAACAGTTTGGAGGGTACGAGACGGTCGGGTTACATGATTTGGTCGGACGGTTCGGGACTACTAGACGTGATCCGGAGCTTCTTCCGGACGGACAATTTGGATGTTCCGGGACGGTCGGGTTGGACGGTTTGGTCGTATGGATTGGGACAATTAGAGGAGATCTAGACCTTCCGGACGGACCACTTGGAAGTAGCAGGACAGTCGGGTCGGACGGCTTGGTCGAATAGTTCGGGACCAACAGTTTGGAGGGTCCGAGACGGTCGGGTTGGACTGTTTGGTTGGTGGTTCGGGACAACTAGAGGAGATACGGATCTTCTTCCGGACGGAACCATTTGGAAGTTCCTGGACGGTCGGGTTGGAGGGTTTGGTCGTATGGTTCGGGACCAACATTTTGCAAGGTCCGGGATGGTCGGGCTGGACGGTTTGGTCGGACGGTTCGGGACAACTAGAGGAGATCAGGACCTTCTTCCGGACGGACCGTTGGAAAGTTTCGGGACGGTCGGGTTGGACGGTTTGGTCAGACAGTTCGGGACCAACAGTTTGGAGGGTCCGAGACGGTCGGGTTGGATGGTTTGCTCGGGTGGTTCGGGATCAACAGTTCGGAGGGCCCGGGGTTGTCGGGTTGCACGGTTTGGTCGGATGGTTCGGGACAACTAGAGGTGATTCGGACCTTCTTCCGGAGGGACCGTTTGGATGTTCCGGGACGGTCGGGTTGGACGGTTTGGTCGGATGGTTCGGGACAACTAGAGGAGATCTGGACCTTCTTCCGGACGGACCGTTTGTGTGTTTCGGGACGGTCGGGTCTAATCGGATGGTTCGGGACCAACAGTTTGGAGCGTCCGAGACGGTCGGGTTGGACGATCTGGTCAGATGGTTCGGGACCAACAGTTTGGAGGGTCCGAGACGGTCGGGTTACATGATTTGCTCGGACGGTTCGGGACTACTAGACGTGATCCGGACCTTCTTCCGGACGGACAGTTTGGATGTTCCGGGACGGTCGGGTTGGTCGGTTTGGTCGGATTGTTCGGGACAACTAGAGGAGATCCGGACCTTCTTCCGGACGGACCGTTTGGATGTTCCGGGACGGTCGGGTTGGACGGTTTGGTCGGATGGCTCGGGACTACTAGAGGAGATCCGGACGGAACGTTTGGATGTTCTAGGACTGTCGGGTTGGACGGGTTGGTCGGATGGTTCGGGCCCGACAGTTTGGAGGGTCTGAGACGGTCGGGTTGGACGGTTTGGTTGGATGGTTCGGGACAACTAGATGAGATCCGGACCTTCTTCCGGACGGACCGTTTGGGTGTTCCGGGACGGTCGAGTTGGACGGTTTGGTCGGATGGTTCGGAACTACAAGAGGTGATCCGAACCTTCTTCCGGACGGACCGTTTGGATGTTCCTGGACGGTCGGGTTGGACGGTTTTGGTCGGATGGTTCGGGACAGCTAGAGGAGATCCGGACCTTCTTCCGGACCAACAGTTTGGAGGGTCCGAGACGGTCGGGTATGAGCGGATGGTTCGGGACCAACTGTTTGGAGCGTCGGAGACGGTTGGGTTGGACAATTTGGTCGGATGGTTCGGGTCCAGCAGTTTGGAGGGTCCGAGACGGTCGGTTTGCACAGTTTGGAGGGTCCAGGACGGTCGGGCTGGACGGTTTGGTCGGATGGTTCGGGACCAACAGTTTGGAGGGTCCGAGACGGTCGGGTTGGACGGTTTGGTCGGATGTTTCGGGGACAACAGTTTGGAGTGTCCGGGACGGTCGGGTTGGACGGTTTGGTGGGTGGCTCGGGACCAGTAGTTTGGATGATCCGAGACGGTCGGGCTGGACGGTTTGGTCGGTTGGTTCGGGACCAACAGCTTAGAGGGTCCGAGACGGTCGGGTTGGACGGTTTGGTCGGATGGTTCGTGCCCAACAGTTTGGAGGGTCCGGGACGGTCGTGTTGGATGGTTTGATCGGATGCTTCGGGAGAACTAGAGGAGAAGCGGACCTTCTTCCCGACGGACCGTTTGGAAGGTCCGGGATGGTCGGGTTGGACGGTTTGGTCGGATGATTCGGGACCAAAAGTTTGGAGGCTCCGCGGCGGTCGGGTTGGACGGTTTGGTCAGATGGTTCGGGACAACTAGAGGAGATCGGTTCCTTCTTCCGGACGGACCGTTTGGAAGTTCTGGGACGATCGGGTTGGACGGTTTGGTCGGATGGTTTGGGACATCTAGAGGAGATCCGGACCTTCTTCCGGACGGACCGTTTGGAGGTTCCGGGACGATCGGGTTGGACGGTTTGGTCGGATGGTTCGGGACAACTAGAGGAGAGCCGGACCATCTTCCGGACGGACCGTTTGGACGGTCCGAGACGGTCGGGTTGGATGGTTTGGTCGGATGGTTCGGGACCAACGGTTTGGAGGGTCCAGGACGGTCGGGTTGGACGGTTCGGTCGGATGGTTCGGGACCAACAGTTTGGAGGGTCCGAGACGATCGGGTTGGACGGTTTGGTCGGATGGTTCGGGACCAACAGTTTGGACGGTCCGGGACGGTTTTGTTGGATGCTTTGGTCGGATGTTTCGGGACTACTACAGGAGAACCGGACATTGTTCTGGACAGGCTGTTTGGAAGGTCCGGGACGGTCGGGTTGCACGGTTTGGTAGGATGGTTCGGGACCAACAGTTTGGAGGGCCCGGGACGGTCGGGTTGAACGGTTTGGTCGAATGGTTCACGACCAACAGTTTGGAGGGTCCGAGTCGGTCAGGTTGGACGGTTTGGTCGGATGGTTCGGGACCACCAGTTTGGACGGTCCGGGACGGTCGGGTTGGATGCTTTGGTCGGATGGTCCGGGAGAAGTAGAGGAGAACCAGACCTTCTTTCGGACGGACCGTTTGGAAGGTCCGGGACGGTCGGGTTGGACGGTTTGGTCGCATGGTTTGGGACAGTTAGAGGAGATCTAGACCTTCCGGCCGGATCGTTTGGTAGTTCCAGGACAGTCGGGATGGACGGTTTGAACGGATGGTTCGGCACAAACAGATTGGAGGGTCCGAGACGGTCGGGTTGGACGGTTTGGACGGATGGTTCGGCACAAACAGTTTGGAGGGTCCGAGGCGGTCGGGTTGGACGGTTTGGTTGGATGGTTCGGGACAATTAGAGGAGATCCGGACCTTCTTGCGGACGGACCGTTTGGATGTTCCGGGACGGTCGGGTTGGACGGTTTGGTCGGATGGTTCGGGACTGACAGTTTGGAGGGTCTGAAACGGTCGGGTTGGACGGTTTGGTCGGATGGTTCGGGACAACTAGAGGAGATCCGGACCTTATTTCGGACAGACCGTTTGGATGTTCCGGGACGGTCGGGTTGGACGGTTTGGTCGGATGGTTTGGGACAACTAGAGGAGATCCGGACCTCCTTCCGGACAGACCGTTTGGATGTTTCGGGACGGTCGGGTTGGACGGTTTGGTCGGATGGTTCGGGACAACTAGAGGAGATCCGGACCTTCTTCCGAACGGACCGTTTGGATATTTCGGGACGGTTTGGTCGGATGGTTTGGTCAGATGGTTCGGGACAACTAGAGGAGATCCGGACCTTCTTCCGGACGGACCGTTTGTTTGTTCCGGAACGGTCGGGTTTGGTCGGATGGTTCGGGACCAACAGTTTGGAGCGTCCGAGACGGTCGGGTTGGACGATTTGGTCGGATGGTTCGGGACCAACAGTTTGGAGGGTCCGGGATGGTCGGGTTGGATGGTTTGGTCGGGTTGCACGGTTGGGTAGGATGGTTCGGGACTACTAGAGGAGATCCGGACCTTCTTCCGGACGGACCGTTTGGATGTTCCGAGACGATCGGGTTGGACGGTTTGGTCGGCTGGTTCGGGATAACTCGAGGAGAGCTGTACCTTCTTCCGGACGGACCGTTTGGATGGTCCGGGACGGTCGGGTTGGATGGTTTGGTCGGATGGTTCAGGACCAACAGTTTGGACGATCCGGGACGGTCGGGTTGGACGGTTTGGTCGGATGGTTCGGGACCAACAGTTTGGTGGGTCCGAGACGGTCGGGCTGGACGGTTTGGTCGGATGGTTCGGGACCAACATTTTGGACGGTTCGGGACAGTCGGGTTGGATGCTTCGGTCGGATAGTTCGGGAGCAATAGAGGAGAACCGGTCCTTCCTTCGGACGGACCGTTTGGATGCTCCGGCACGATCGGGTTGGACGGTTTGGTCGGATGGTTCGGGATAGTTAGAGGAGATCCAGACCTTCCGGCCGGACCATTTGGTAGTTCCAGGACAGTCGGGTTGGACGGTTTTAGCGGATGGTTCGGGACCAACAGTCTGGAGGGTCTGAGACGGTCAGGTTGGACGGTTTGGTTGGATGGTTCGGGACAACTGGAGGAGATCCGGACCTTCTTTCGGACGGACCGTTTGAATGTTCCGGGATGATCGGCTTGGACGGTTTTCTCGGATGGTTCGGGACAACTAGAGGAGATCCGGACGTTCTTCCGGATGGACCGTTTGGTAGTTCCGGGACGGTCGGGTTGGACGGTTTGGTCGGATGGTTCGGGACAACTAGAGGAGATCCGGACCTTCTGCCGGACGGACCGTTTGGTTGTTCCGGGGCGACAGGGTTGGACGGCTTGGTCGGATGGTTTGGGACAACTAGAGGGAGATCCGGACCTTCATCAGGACGGACCGTTTGTATGTTCTGGGACGGTCGGATTTGGTCGGATGGTTCTGGACCAACAGTTTGGAGTGTCCGAGATGATCGGGTTGGACGATTTCGTCGGATGGTTCGGCACCAGTAGTTTGGAGGGTCCGAGACGGTCGGGTTGCATGATTTGGTCGGACGATTCGGGACCAATAGTTTGGAGGGTCCGGGACGGTCGGGTTGGACAGTTTGGACGGATGGTTCGGGACCAACAGTTTGGAGGGTCCGAGACGGTCGGGTTGGACGGTTTGGTCGGATGATTCAGGAACAACAGTTTGGAGGGTCCGGGACGGTCGGGTTCGATGGTTTTGTCGGATGATTCAGGAGAACTAGAGGAGAGCCGGACTTCTTCCGAACGGACCGTTTGGACGGTCCGGAACGGTCGGGTTGGACGGTTTGGTCGCATGGTTCGGGACCAACAGTTTGGAGGGTCCGGAACGGTCGGGTTGGACGGTTTGGTCGGATGGTTCGGGTCAACTAGAGGAGAGCCGGACCTTCTTCCGGTCGGAACGTTTGTACGGTCCGGGACGGTCGGGTTGGACGGTTTGGTCGGATGGTTCGGGACCAACAGTTTGGAGGGTTCGAGACGGTCGGGTTGGACGGTTCGGTCGGTTTGTTCGGGACCAACAGGTTGGACGGTTTGGTCGGATGGTTCGGGGCAACTAGAGGAGATCCAGACCTTCTTCCGGACGGACCGTTTGGATGTTTCCGGACGGTCGAGTTGGACGGTTTGGTCGGATGGTTTGGTCAGTTGGTTTGGGACAACTAGAGGAGATCCGGACCTTCTTCCGGACGGACCGTTTGTTTGTTCCGGGACGGTCGGGTTTGGTCGGATGGTTCGGGACCAACAGCTTGGAGCGTCCGAGACGGTCGGGTTGGACGATTTGGTCGGATGGTTCGGGACCAACAGTTTGGATGGTCCGGGACGGTCGGGTTGGATGGTTTGGTCAGATGGTTCGGGAGAACTAGAGGAGAGCCGGACCTTCTTCCAGACGGAACGTTTGGAAGGTCCGGGATGGTCGGGTTGGATGGTTTGGTCGGATGGTTCTGGACCAATAGTTTAGAGGGTCCGCGGCGGTCGGGTTGGACGGTTTGGTCGGATGGTTCGGGACAACTAGAGGAGATCCGTTCCTTCTTCCGGGGAGATCCGGACCTTCTTTCGGACGGACCGTTTGGATGTTCCGGGACGATCGGGTTGGACGGTTTGGTCGGATGGTTCGGGACAACTAGAGGAGAGCTGGACCTTCTTCCGGACGGAAAGTTTGGACGGTCCGGGACGGTCGGGTTGGACGGTTTGGTTGGTTCGTTCGGGACCAACAGTTTGGAGGGTCCAAGAGGGTTGGATTGGATGGTTTGGTCGGATGGTTCTGGACCAACAGTTTGGAGGGTCCGGGACGGTCGGGTTGGATGGTTTGGTCGCATGGTTCGGGAGAACTAGAGGAGACCCGGACCTTCTTCCAGACGGAACATTTGGAAGTTCCGGGATGGTCGGGTCGGATGGTTTTGGTCGGAAGGTTTGGGACCAATAGTTTGGAGGGTCCGCGGTGGTCGGGTTGGACGGTTTGGTCGGATGGTTCGTGACAACTAGAGGAGATCCGTTCCTTCTTCCGGACGGACCATTTGGAAGTTCCGGGACGATCGGGTCGGACGGTTTGGTCGGATGGTTCGGGACAGCTAGAGGAGAGCCGGACCTGCTTCCGGACGGACCGTTTGGAGGGCCCGGGACGGTCGGGTTGGACGGTTTGGTCGAATGGTTCACGACCAACAGTTTGGAGGGTCCGAGTCGGTCAGGTTGGACGGTTTGGTCGGATGGTTCGGGACCACCAGTTTGGACGGTCCGGGACGGTCGGGTTGGATGCTTTGGTCGGATGGTCCGGGAGAAGTAGAGGAGAACCGGACCTTCTTTCGGACGGACCGTTTGGAAGGTCCGGGACGGTCGGGGTTGGACGGTTTTGGTCGCATGGTTTGGGACATTTAGAGGAGATCTAGACCTTCCGGCCGGATCGTTTGGTAGTTCCAGGACAGTCGGGACGGACGGTTTCGTCGGATGGTTCGGGACCAATAGTTTGGAGGGTCCGAGACGGTCGGGTTGGACGGTCTGGACGGATGGTTCGGCACAAACAGTTTGGAGGGTCCGAGGCAGTCGGGTTGGACGGTTTGGTGGGATGGTTCGGGACAATTAGAGGAGATCCGGACCTTCTTGCGGACGGACCGTTTGGATGTTCCGGGACGGTCGGGTTGGACGGTTTTGGTCGGATGGTTCGGGACCGACAGTTTGGAGGGTCTGAGACGGTCGGGTTGGACGGTTTGGTCGGATGGTTCGGGACAACTAGAGGAGATCCGGACCTTATTCCGGACAGACCGTTTGGATGTTCCGGGACGGTTGGGTTGGACGGTTTGGTCGGATGGTTCGGGACAACTAGAGGAGATCCGGACCTTCTTCCGGACAGACCGTTTGGATGTTTCGGGACGGTCGGGTTGGACGGTTTGGTCGGATGGTTCGGGACAACTAGAGGAGATCCGGACCTTCTTCCGGACGGGACCGTTTGGATATTTCGGGACGGTTTGGTCGGATGGTTTGGTCAGATGGTTCGGGACAACTAGAGGAGATCCGGACCTTCTTCCGGACGGACCGATTGTTTGTTCCGGAACGGTCGGGTTTGGTCGGATGGTTCGGGACCAACAGTTTGGAGCGTCCGAGACGGTCGGGTTGGACGATTTGGTCGGATGGTTCGGGACCAACAGTTTGGAGGGTCCGGGATGGTCGGGTTGGATGGTTTGGTCGGATGGTTCGGGACCAATTGTTTGGAAGGTCCGGGATGGTTGGGTTGGACGGTTTGGTCGGATGGTTCGGGAGCAATAGTTTGGACGGTCCGCGGCGGTCGGGTTGGACGGTTTGGTCGGATGGTTCGGGACAACTAGAGGAGATCCGTTCCTTCTTCCTGACGGACCATTTGGAAGTTCCGGGACGATCGGGTTGGACGGTTTGGTCGGATGGTTCGGGACAACTAGAGGAGAGCCGGACCTTCTTCTGGATGGACCGTTTGGACGGTCCGGGAGGGTCGGGTTGGACGGTTTGGTAGGATGGTTCGGGACCAACAGTTTGGAGGGCCCGGGACCGTCGGGTTGGACGGTTTGGTCGGATGGTTCGGGACAGCTAGAGGAGATCCGGACCTTCTTCCGGACGGACCGTTTGGATATTTCGGGACGGTTTGGTCGGATGGTTTGGTCAGATGGTTCGGGACAACTAGAGGAGATCCGGACCTTCTTCCGGACGGACCGTTTGTTTGTTCCGGAACGGTCGGGTTTGGTCGGATGGTTCGGGACCAACAGTTTGGAGCGTCCGAGACGGTCGGGTTGGACGATTTGGTCGGATGGTTCGGGACCAACAGTTTGGAGGGTCCGGGATGGTCGGGTTGGATGGTTTGGTCGGATGGTTCGGGACCAATTGTTTGGAAGGTCCGGATGGTTGGGTTGGACGGTTTGGTCGGATGGTTCGGGAGCAATAGTTTGGAGGGTCCGCGGCGGTCGGGTTGGACGGTTTGGTCGGATGGTTCCGGACAACTAGAGGAGATCCGTTCCTTCTTCCTGACGGACCATTTGGAAGTTCCGGGACGATCGGGTTGGACGGTTTGGTCGGATGGTTCGGGACAACTAGAGGAGAGCCGGACCTTCTTCTGGACGGACCGTTTGGACGGTCCGGGAGGGTCGGGTTGGACGGTTTGGTAGGATGGTTCGGGACCAACAGTTTGGAGGGCCCGGGACCGTCGGGTTGGACGGTTTGGTCGGATGGTTCGGCACAACTAGAGGAGATCCGGACCTTCTTCCGGACGAACCGTTTGGATGTTCTGAGACGATCGGGTTGGACGGTTTGGTCGGATGGTTCGGGATAACTCGAGGAGAGCTGGACCTTCTTCCGGACGGACCGTTTGGATGGTCCGGGACGGTCGGGTTGGATGGTTTGGTCGGATGGTTCGGGACCAATAGTTTGGACGATCCGGGACGGTCGGGTTGGACGGTTTGGTCGGATGGTTCGGGATCAACAGTTTGGTGGGTCCGAGACGGTCGGGTTGGACGGTTTGGTCGGATGGTTCGGGACCAATATTTTGGACGGTTCGGGACAATCGGTTTGGATGCTTCGGTCGGATGGTTCGGGAGCAATAGAGGAGAACCGGTCCTTCTTTCGGACGGACCGTTTGGAAGCTCCGGGATGATCGGGTTGGACGGTTTGGTCGGATGGTTCGGGATAGTTAGAGGAGATCTAGACCTTCCGGCCGGACCATTTGGTAGTTCCAGGACAGTCGGGTTGGACGGTTTTGGCGGATGGTTCGGGACCAACAGTCTGGAGGGTCTGAGACGGTCGGGTTGGACGGTTTGGTTGGATGGTTCGGGACAACTGGAGGAGATCCGGACCTTCTTTCGGACGGACCGTTTGAATGTTCCGGGACGATCAGCTTGGACAGTTTTCTCGGATGGTTCGGGACAACTAGAGGAGATCCGGACCTTCTTCCGGACGGACCGTTTGGAAGTTCCGGGACGGTCGGGTTGGACGGTTTGGTCGGATGGTTCGGGACAAGTAGAGAAGATCCGGACCTTCTGCCGGACGGACCGTTTGGTTGTTCCGGGGCGACAGGGTTGGACGGCTTGGTCGGATGGTTTGGGACAACTAGAGGGAGATCCGGACCTTCATCAGGACGGACCGTTTGTATGTTCTGGGACGGTCGGATTTGGTCGGATGGTTCTGGACCAACAGTTTGGAGTGTCCGAGATGGTCGGGTTGGACGATTTCGTCGGATGGTTCGGGACCAGCAGTTTGGAAGGTCCGAGACGGTCGGGTTGCATGATTTGGTCAGACGATTCGGGACCAATAGTTTGGAGGGTCCGGGACGGTCGGGTTGGACAGTTTGGACGGATGGTTCGGGACCAACAGTTTAGAGGGTCCGAGACGGTCGGGTTGAACGGTTTGGTCGGATGATTCAGGAACAACAGTTTGGAGGGTCCGGGACGGTCGGGTTCGATGGTTTTGTCGGATGATTCAGGAGAACTAGAGGAGAGCCGGATTTCTTCCGAAGAGACCGTTTGGACGGTCCGGAACGGTCGGGTTGGACGGTTTGGTCGCATGGTTCGGGACCAACAGTTTGGAGGGTCCGGAACGGTCGGGTTGGACGGTTTGGTCGGTTGGTTCGGGTCAACTAGAGGAGATGCGTTCCTTCTTCCGGGGAGATCCGGACCTTCTTTCGGACGGACCGTTTGGATCTTCCGTGACGATCGGGTTGGATGGTTTGGTCGGATGGTTCGGGACAACTAGAGGAGATCCGTTCCTTCTTCCGGACGGACCATTTGGAAGTTCCGGGACGATCGGGTCGGACGGTTTGGTCGGATGGTTCGGGACAGCTAGAGGAGAGCCGGACCTTCTTCTGGACGGACCGTTTGGACGGTCCGGGAACGTCGGGGTGTACGGTTAGGTCGGGTGGTTCGGGACCAACAGTTTGGAGGGTCCGGGACGGTCGGGTTGGACGGTTTGGTCGGATGGTTCGGGACCGACAGTTCGGTAGGTCCGAGACGGTCGGGTTGGACCATTTGGTCGGATGGTTCGGGACCAACAGTTTGGACGGTCCGTGACGGTCGGGTTGGATGCTTTGGTCGGATGGGTCGGGAGCAGTAGAGAAGAACCGGACATTCTTCCGGACAGGCAGTTTGTAAGGTCCGGGACGGTCGGGATGCACTGTTTGGTAGGATGGTTCGGCACCAACAGTTTGGTGGGCCCGAGACGGTCGGGTTGGACGGTTTGGTCGGATGGTTCGGCACAACTAGAGGAGATCCGGACCTTCTTCCGGACGGACCGTTTGGATGTTCCGAGAAGATCGGGTTGGACGGTTTGGTCGGATGGTTCGGGACAACTAGAGGAGAGCTGGACCTTCTTCCGGACGGACCGTTCGGACGGTCCGGGACGGTCAGGTTGGAGGGTTTGGTCGGATGGTTCGGGACCAACAGTTTGGACGGTCCGGGACGGTCGGGTTGGACGGTTTGGTCGGATGGTTCGGGACCAACAGTTTGGTGGGTCCGAGACGGTCGGGTTGGACGGTTTGGTCGGATGGTTCGGGACCAACAGTTTGGACGGTCCGGGACGGTTGGGTTGGATGCTTTGATCAGATGGTTCGGGAGAGCAATAGAGGAGAAACCGGACCTTCTTTCGGACGGACCGCTTGGAAGGTCCGGGACGGTCGGGTTGGACGGTTTGGTCGGATGGTTCGGGACAACTAGAGGAGATCCGGACCTTCTTCCGGACGGACCGTTTGGATGTTCCGGGACGATCGGGTTGGACGGTTTGGTCTGATGGTTCGGTACCAACAGTTTGGAGCGTCCGAGACGGTCGGGTTGGACGGCTTGGTCGGATGGTTTGGGACAATTAGAGGGAGATTCGGACCTTCATCTGGACGGACCGTTTGTATGTTCCGGGACGGTCAGATTTGGTCGGATGGTGCTGGACCAATAGTTTGGAGCGTCCGAGATGGTCGGGTTGGATGATTTGGTCGGATGGTTCGGGACCAACAGTTTGGTGGGTCCGAGACTGTCGGGTTGCATGATTTGGTCGGACGATTCGGGACCAATAGTTTGGAGGGTCCGGGACGGTCGGGTTCGACAGTTTGGACGGATGGTTCGGGACCAACAGTTTGGAGGGTCCGGGACGGTCGGGTTGGATGGTTTTGTCGGATGATTCAGGAGAACTAGAGGAAAGCCGGACTTCTTCCGGACGCACCGTTTGAACGGTCCGGGACGGTCGGGTTGGACGGTTTGGTCGCATGGTTCGGGACCAACAGTTTGGAGGGTCCGGAACGATCGGGTTGGACGGTTTGGTCGGATGGTTCGGCGCAACTAGAGGAGAACCGGACCTTCTTCCGGACGGACTGTTTTGATGTTCCGGGACGATCGGGTTGGACGGTTGGTCGGATGGTTCAGGACAACTAGAGGAGAGCCGGACCTTCTTCCGGACGGAACGTTTGGACGGTCCGGGACGGTCGGGTTGGACGGTTTGGTCGGATGGTTCGGGACCAACAGTTTGGAGGGTCCGGGACGGTCGGGTTGGACGGTTGGTCGGATGGTTCAGGACAACTAGAGGAGAGCCGGACCTTCTTCCGGACGGAACGTTTGGTGGGTCCGAGACGGTCGGGTTGGACGGTTTGGTCGGTTGGTTCGGGACCAACAGTTTGGAAGGTCTGGGACGGTCGGGTTGGACGGTTTGGTCGGATGGTTCGGGACAACTAGAGGAGATCCGGAACTTCTTCCGGACAGGCAGTTTGGACGGTCCGGGACGGTCAGGTTGGATGGTTTGGTCAGATGGTTCGGGACCAACAGATTGGAGGGTCCGAGACGGTCGGGTTGGACGGTTTGGTCGGATGGTTTGGAACCAACAGTTTGGAGGGTCCGGGATGGTCGGGTTGGATGGTTTGGTCGGATGGTTCGAGAGAACTAGAGGAGAAACGGACCTTCTTCCGGATGGACCGTTTGGAAGGTCCGGGACGGTTGGGTTGGACGGTTTGGTCGTATGGTTTGGGACATTAGATGAGTTTCTAGACCTTCCGGACGGACCATTTGGAAGTTTCAGGACAGTCAGGTTGGACGGCTTGGTCGGGTGGTTCGGGACCAACAATTCGGAGGTTCTGAGACGGTCGGGTTGGACTGTTTGGTGGGATGGTTCGGGACAACTAGAGGAGATCCATTTCTTCTTCCGGACGGACCGTTTGGAAGTTTCGGGACGATCGGGTTGGACGGTTTGGTCGGATGGTCCGGGAGAAGTAGAGGAGAACCAGACCTTCTTTCGGACGGACCGTTTGGAAGGTCCGGGACGGTCGGGTTGGACGGTTTTGTCGGATGGTTCGGGACCAACAGTTTGGAGGGTCCGGGACTGTCGGGTTGGATGGTTTGGTCGGATGGTTCGGGACCAACACTTTGGAGGGTCCGGGACGGTCGGGTTGGACGGTTTGGTCGGATGGTTCGGGACCAACAGTTTGGTGGGTCCGAGACGGTCGGGTTGGACGATTTGGTCGGTTGGTTCGGGACCAACAGTTTGGACGGTCCGGGACGGTCGGGTTGGATGCTTTGGTCGGATGGTTCGGGAGCAGTAGAGGAGATCTAGACCTTCCGGCCGGACCATTTGGTAGTTCCAGGACAGTCGGGTTGGACGATTTGGTCGGATGGTTCGGGAGCAAAGGTTTGGACGGTCCGGGACGGTCGGGTTGGATGCTTTGGTCGGATGGTTTGGGAGCAGTAGGGGAGAACCGGACCTTCTTCTGGACAGGCTGTTTGGAAGGTCCGGGACGGTCAGGTTGCACGGTTTTGTACGATGCTTCGGGACCAACAGTTTGGAGGGCCCGGGACGGTCGGGTTGAACGGTTTGGCCGGTTGGTTCAGGACAAACAGTTTAGAGGTTCCGAGACGGTCGGGTTGGACGGTTTGGTTGGATGGTTCGGGACCAACAGTTTCGAGGGTTCGGGACGGTCGGGTTGGATGGTTTGGTCGGATGCTTCGGGAGAACTAGAGGAGAAGCGGACCTTCTTCCGAACGGACCGTTTGGAAGGTCCGGGACGGTCGGGTTGGACGGTTTGGTCGTATGGTTTGGGACAATTGGAGGAGCTCTAGTCCTTCCGGACGGACCATTTGGAAGTTGCAGGACAGTCGGGTTGGACGGCTTGGTCGGATAGTTCGGGACCAACAGTTTTGGAGGGACCGAGACGGTCGGGTTGGACTGTTTGGTTGGATGGTTCGGGACAACTAGAGGAGATTGGGACCTTCTTTTGGACGGAACCGTTTGGAAGTTCCTGGACGGTCGGGTTGGAGGGTTTGGTCGGATGGTTCGGGACCAACGGTTTGGAGGGTTCGAGACGGTCGGGTTGGACGGTTTGGACGGATGTTTGGGGAAAACCAGAGCAGAACCAAACCTTCTTCCGGTCCGGAACGGTCGGGTTTGACGGTTTGGTCGGACGGATCGGGACAACTAGAGGAGATCAGGACGTTCTTCCGGACGGACCGTCTGGAAGTTTCGGGACGGTCGGGTTGGACGGTTTGGTCGGACGGTTCGGGACCAACAGTTTGGAGGTTCCGAGACGGTCGGGTTGGATGGCTTGCTCGGATGGTTCGGGATCAACAGTTCGGAGGGAATGGGGTTGTCGGGTTGGACGGTTTGGTCGGATGGTTCGGGACAACTAGAGGAGGACCTTCTTCCGGACGGACCTTTTGGAAGTTCCGGGACGATCAGGTTGGACGGTTTGGTCAGATGGTTCGGGACAACTAGAGGAGATCCGGACCGTCTTCCGGACGGACCGTTTGTATGTTCCGGGACGCTCGGGTTTGGTCGGATGGTTCGGGACCAACAGTTTAGAGCGTCCGAGATGGTCGGGTTGGACCGTTTGGTTGGATGGTTCGGGGCAGCTAGAGGTGATACGGACCTTCTTCCGGACGGAACCGTTTGGAAGTTCCTGGACGGTTGGGTTGGAGGGTTTGGTCGGACGGTTCGGGACCAACAGTTTGGAGGGTCCGGGACGGTCGGGTAGACAGTTTGGTCGGATGGTTCGGGACCAACAGTTTGGAGGGTTCGTGGCGGTCGGGTTGGACGGTTTGGTCGGATGGTTCAGGGACAAACAGTTTGGAGGGTCCGGGACGGTCTGGTTAGATGGTTTGGTCGGATGGTTCGGAACCAGCAGTTCGGAGTGCCTGGGACAGTCCGGTTGGACGGTTTGGTCGGATGGTTCGGGACCAACAGTTTGGAGGGTACAAGAGGGTCGGGTTGGACGGTTTGGTCGGATGGTTCGGGACCAACACTTTGGAGGGTCCGAGACGGCCGGGTTGGACGGTTTGGTCGGATGGTTCGGGACCAACACTTTGGAGGGTCCGGGACGGTCGGGTTAGATGGTTTGGTCGGATGGTTCGGGACCAACAGTTTGGAGGGTCCGGGACGGTCGGGTTGGACGGTTTTGGTCGGATTGTTCGGGACCAACAGTTCGGTGGGTCCGAGACGGTCGGGTTGGACAGTTTGGTCGGTTGGTTCGGGACCAACAGGTAGGACGGTTTGGTCGGATAGTTCGGGACAACTAGAGGAGAGCCGGACCTTCTTCCAGACGGAACGTGTGGAAGGTCCGGGATGGTCAGGTTGGACAGTTTGGTCGGATGGTTCGGGACCAATAGTTTGAAGGGTCCGCGGCGGTCGGGTTGGACGGTTTGGTCGGATGGTTCGGGACAACTAGAGGAGATCCGTTCCTTGTTCCGGACGGACCGTTTGGAAGTTCCAGGACGATCGGGTTGGACGGTTTGGTCGGATGGTTCGGGACAGCTTGAGAAGAGCCGGACCTTCTTCCGGGCGGACCGTTTGGACGGTCCGGCACGGCCGGGTTGGACGGTTTGGTCGGATGGTTCGGGACCAACAGTTTAGAGGGTCCGGGACGGTCGGGTTGGACGGTTTGGTCGGATGGTTCGGGACCGACAGTTCGGTGGGTCCGAGACGGTCGGGTTGGACCATTTGGTCGGATGGTTCGGGACCAACAGTTTGGACAGTCCGGGACGGTGGGGTTGGATGCTTTGGTCGGATGGGTCGGGAGCAGTAGAGGAGAACCGGACATTCTTCCGGACAGACAGTTTGGAAGGTCCGGGACGGTCGGGTTGCACGGTTTGTTAGGATGGTTCGGGACCAACAGTTTGGAGGGCTCGGGACGGTCGGGTTGGACTGTTTGGTCGGATGGTTCGGGACAACTAGAGGAGATCCGGACCTTCTTCCGGACGGACTGTTTGGATGTTCCGAGACGATCGTGTTGGACGGTTTGGTCGGATGGTTCGGGACGACTAAGGAGAGCTGGACCTTCTTCCGGACGGACCGTTTGGACGGTCGGGTTGGATGGTTTGGTCTGATGGTTTGGGACCAACAGTTTGGACGGTCCAGGACGGTCGGGTTGGACGGTTTGGTCGGATGGTTCGGGATCAAACAGTTTGGTGGGTCCGAGACGGTCGGGTTGGACGGTTTCGTCGGATGGTTCGGCACCAACAGTTCGGAGGGTCTGGGACGGTCGGGTTGGACGGTTTGGTCGGATGGTTCGGGACCAACAGTTTGGATGGTCCGGGACGGTCGGGTTGGACGGTTTGGTCGGATGGTTCGGGACAGCTTGAGAAGAGCCGGACCTTCTTCCGGACGGACCGTTTGGACGGTCCGGCACGATCGGGTTGGACGGTTTGGTCGGATGGTTCGGGACCAACAGTTTGGAGGGTCCGGGACGGTCGGGTTGGACGGTTTGGTCGGATGGTTCGGGACCGACAGTTCGGTGGGTCCGAGACGGTCGGGTTGGACCATTTGGTCGGATGGTTCGGGACCAACAGTTTGGACGGTCCGGGACGGTCGGGTTGGATGCTTTGGTCGGATGGGTCGGGAGCAGTAGAGGAGAACCGGACATTCTTCCGGACAGGCAGTTTGGAAGGTCCAGGACGATCGGGTTGCACGGTTTGGTAGGATGGTTCGGGACCAACAGTTTGGAGGGTCCGGGACGGTCGGGTTGCACGGTTTGGTCGGATGGTTCGGGACAACTAGCGGAGATCCGGACCTTCTTCCGGACGGACCGTTTGGATGTTCCGAGACGATCGGGTTGGACGGTTTGGTCGGATGGTTCGGGACAACTAGAGGAGAGCTGGACCTTCTTCCGGACGGACCGTTTGGACGGTCTGGGACGGTCGGGTTGGATGGTTTGGTCCGATGGTTCGGGACCAACAGTTTGGACGGTCCAGGACGGTCGGGTTGGACGGTTTGGTCGGATGGTTCGGGACCAACAGTTTGGTGGGTCCGAGACGGTCGTGTTGGACGGTTTGGTCGGATGGTTCGGGATCAACAGTTTGGACGGTCCGGGACAGTCAGGATGGATGCTTTGGTCGGATGGTTCGGGAGCAATAGAGGAGAACCGGACATTCTTTCGGACGGACCGTTTGGAAGGTCCGGGACGGTCGGGTTGGACGGTTTGGTCGGATGGTTCGGGACAGTTAGAGGAGATCTAGACCGTCCGGCCGGACCATTTGGTAGTTCCAGGACAGTCGGATTGGACGGTTTCGACGGATGGTTCGGGACCAACAGTTTGGAGGGTTCGAGACGATCGTGTTGGACGGTTTGGTCGGATGGTTCGGGACCAACAGTCTGGAGGGTCTGAGACGATCGGGTTGGACGGTTTGGTTGGATGGTTCGGGACAACTAGGGGAGATCCGGACCTTCTTTCGGACGGACCATTTGGATGTTCCGGGACGAACGGGTTGGACGGTTTGGTCGGATGGTTCGGGACAACTAGAGGAGATCCGGACTTTCATCCGGACGGACCGTTTGGTTGTTCCGGGACGACCGGGTTGGACGGCTTGGTCGAATGGTTTGGGAGAACTAGAGGGAGATCCGGACCTTCATCAGGACGGACCGTTTGTATGTTCCGGGTCGGTCGGATTTGGTCGGATGGTTCTGGACCAACAGTTTGGAGCATCCGAGATGGTCAGGTTGGACGATTTGGTTGGATGGTTCGGGACCAACAGTTTGGAGGGTCCGAGACGGTCGGGTTGCATGATTTGGTCGGACGATTCGGGACCAATAGTTTGGAGGGTCCGGGACGGTCGGGTTGGACAGTTTGGACGGATGGTTCGGGACCGACAGTTTGGAGGGTCCGAGACGTTCGGGTTGGACGGTTTGGTCGGATGGTTCGGGAACAACAGTTTGGAGGATCCGGGACGGTCGGGTTGGATGGTTTGTCGGATGATTCAGGAGAACTAGAGGGGAGCCGGACTTCTTCCGGACGGACCGTTTGGACGGTCCCGGACGGTCGGGTTAGACGGTTTGGTCGCATGGTTCGGGACCAACAGTTTGGAGGGTCCGGGACGGTCGGGTTGGACGGTTTGGTCGGATGGTTCGGGACAACTAGAGGAGATCCGGACCTTCTTCCGGACGGACGGTTTGGATGTTCCGGGACGATCGGGTTGGACGGTTTGGTCGGATGGTTCGGGACCAACAGTCTGGAGGGTCCGGGACGGTCGGGTTGGGCGGTTTGGTCGGATAGTTCGGGACCAACACTTTGGTGGGTCCGAGACGGTCGGGTTGGACGGTTTGGTCAGTTGGTTCGGGACCAACAGTTTGGAGGGTTAGGGACGGTTTGGTCGCATGGTTCGGGACCAACAGTTTGGAGGGTCCGGGACGGTCGGGTTGGACGGTTTGGTCGGATGGTTCGGGACAACTAGAGGAGATCCGGACCTTCTTCCGGACGGACCGTTTGGATGTTGCGAGACGATCGGGTTGGACGGTTTGGTCGGATGGTTCGGGACAACTAGAGGAGAGCTGGACCTTCTTCCGGACGGACCGTTTGGACGGTCTGGGACGGTCGGGTTGGATGGTTTGGTCCGATGGTTCGGGACCAACAGTTTGGACGGTCCAGGACGGTCGGGTTGGACGGTTTGGTCGGATGGTTCGGGATGAAAAGTTTGGACGGTCCGAGACGGTCAGGATGGATGCTTTGGTCGGATGGTTCGTGAGCAATTGAGGAGAACCGGACCTTCTTTTGGACGGACCGTTTGGAAGGTCCGGGACGATCGGGTTGGACGGTTTGGTCGGATGGTTCGGGACAGTTAGAGGAGATCTAGACCGTCCGGCCGGACCATTTGGTAGTTCCAGGACAGTCGGATTGGACAGTTTCGACGGATGGTTCGGGACCAACAGTTTGGAGGGTTCGAGACGGTCGTGTTGGACGGTTTGGTCGGATGGTTCGGGACCAACAGTCTGGAGGGTCTGAGACGATCGGGTTGGACGGTTTGGTTGGATGGTTCGGGACAACTAGAGGAGATCCGGACCTTCTTTCGGACGGACCGTTTGGATGTTCCGGGACGATCGGCTTGGACGGTTTTATCGGATGGTTAGGGACAACTAGAGGAGATCCGGACCTTCTTCCGGACGGACCGTTCGGAAGTTCCGGGACGGTCGGGTTGGACGGTTTGGTCGGATGGTACGGGACAACTAGAGGAGATCCGGACCTTCATCCGGACGGACAGTTTGGTTGTTCCGGGACGGCCGGGTTGGACGGCTTGGTCGGATGGTTTGGGAGAACTAGATGGAGATCCGGACCTTCATCAGGACGGACCGTTTGTATGTTCCGGGACGGTCGGATTTGGTCGGATGGTTCTGGACCAACAGTTTGGAGCCTCCGAGATGGTCGGGTTGGACGATTTGGTCGGATGGTTCGGGACAACTAGAGGAGATACGGACCTTCTTCCGGATGGAACCGTTTGGAAGTTCCTGGACGGTCAGGTTGGAGGGTTTGGTCGGACGGTTCGGGACCAACATTTTAGTGGGTCCGGGACGGTCGGTTAGACTGTTTGGTCGGATGGTTCGGGAGCAACAGTTTGGAGGGTCCGAGGCGGTCGGGTTGGACGGTTTGGTCGGATGGTTCGGGGACAACAGTTTGGAGGGTCCGGGACGGTCGGGTTGGACGGTTTGGTCGGATGGTTCGGAACCAACAGTTCGGAGGGTCTGGGACGATCGGGTTGGACGGTTTGGTCGGATGGTTCGGGACCAACAGTTTGGAGGGTCCAAGAGGGTCGGGTTGGACGGTTTGGTCGGATGGTTCGGGACCAACAGTTTGGATGGTCTGGGACGGTCGGGTTGAACGGTTTGGTCGGATGGTTCGGGACCAACAGTTTGGAGGGTCCAAGAGGGTCGGATTGGACGGTTTGGTCGGATGGTTCGGGACCAACAGTTTGGAGGGTACGAGACGGTCGGGTTGGACGGTTTGGTCGGATGGTTTGGGACCACAAGTTTGGACGATCCGGGACGGTCGGGTTGGACGATTTGGTCGGATGGTTCGGCACCGACAGTTCGGAGGGTCTGGGACGATCGGGTTGGACGGTTTGGTCGGATGGTTCGGGACCAACAGTTTGGAGGGTCCGGGATGGTCGGGTTGGACGGTTTGGTCGGATGGTTCGGGACAACTAGAGGAGATCCGGACCCTCTTCCGGACGGACCGTTTGGATGTTTCGGGACGATCGGGTTGGATGGTTTGGTCGGATGGTTTGGTTAGATGGTTCGGGACAACTAGAGAAGATCCGGACCTTCTTCCGGACGGACCGTTTGTTTGTTCTGGGATGGTCAGGTTTGGTCGGACGGTTCGGGACCAACAGTTTGGAGCGTCCGAGACGGTCGGGTTGGACGATTTGGTCGGATGGTTCGGGACCAACAGTTTGGAGGGTCCGGGACGGTCGGGTTGGAGGGTTTGGTCGTATGGTTCGGGGGAACTAGAGGAGAGCCGGACCTTCTTCCAGACGGAACGTTTGGAAGGTCCGGGATGGTCGGGTTGGAAGGTTTGGTCGGATGTTTCGGGACCAATAGTTTGGAGGGTCCGCGGCGGTCGGGTTGGACGGTTTGGTCGGATGGTTCGGGACAACTAGAGGAGATCCGTTCCTTCTTCCGGACAGACCGTTTGGAAGTTCCGGGACGATCGGGTTTGACGGTTTGGTCGGATGGTTCGGGACAGCTTGAGAAGAGCCGGACCTTCTTCCGGACGGACCGTTTGGACGGTCCGGCACGGTCGGGTTGGACGGTTTGGTCGGATGGTTCGGGACCAACAGTTTGGAGGGTCCGGGACGGTCTGGTTGGACGGTTTGATCGGATGGTTCGGGACCGACAGTTCGGTGGGTCCGAGACGGTCGGGTTGGACCATTTGGTCGGATGGTTCGGGACCAACAGTTTGGACGGTCCAGGACGGTCGGGTTGGATGCTTTGGTCGGATGGGTCGGGAGCAGTAGGCTGTTCTCCAAGCTAGCAGAGGGTGTTCAAGGCTTCGAAGAGCCCAAGAAGATTGAGCCGGTATAGTGCTCTCTAGGAATCCATGCAAAAAGATCTAACTTAGAGTGGTCTAACTAAAAATCCAACCAACCCTTTGCATGGCCTGGGAACTCCCCTTATATAGTCGGGGGTTCACCACAGCGGCCAAGGGCGACTACAGGCAACTTGGGCGCTAAGGAAACGCCCATTCCTCCATTTAATGCGCTGCTCCGATTTTCATGCTGGACATCCCCCCGCCATGCCGCCGGTCAGGGACCCTGACACCTTTATGCCCAGCGGGTCCCGCAAAGGGAGACTTACCGGAGTTATTCTGACCGAATCGGTGAAGCACCCGCTCCTGGGCCCCGCGTGTCAGCGACCAAACGCGCCGCGGGACGCGCGGTGATTTGACCCAAAGCGGGCAAAAAGGGCTGACAGCGCCGCGGGTGCGCGGGGCGGTGCGCCTGGTCGGTCAACAAACCTGTCAGACGGACCCATCCCCTGGCAGGGGCTATGGCAAGAAGGGATTTGCCCTGCGCGGATGGGACCCGTTCTGACCAATATCGTGCCCGCACAGGGCTTAGCATTTAATGCCCGAATGACAGGCATTAAATGCCTTTGCCGGGGCTGAGGCTTGCCGGAGAAGCCAAGCTCCAAAACGTCGCGCCCGGAGAAGGGCCCCACAGGGGGACCCCACGACCCCCGAGCGCTCCGGTCCCGAGCGGCCCCTTCAGCTTCCGAGGGATACCAGCTACCCCGGGTTGCCCCGAGCGACCCCGAGCGCTCGGGGAGCGCTCCCTGGAGGGACACTCGGGGCCCCTCGCGAGGGGGGGAAGACCGGGCAGATTGCTCGGGAGCTCGCCCCGAGCAATCTCCAGGGCCCCACATCTTTCGGGACGCCGGGCGCTCGGGACGTCGGGCGCTCGGGGGGAGGGCCCCGAGCGCCCCCTTGATTCTTGGGCCTTGGGCTCTCGAGAGCCCAAGGCCCCTTTTAGAACACTCGTGCGGACGCGATGCTCGGGGAAAGCCCCTGAGCATTTGGGCTAGACCGCCGGGCCCACTTACAGCGGCGGCGGGGTTTTCTCCGGTCCGGTCGCCACGTGCCTCGCCCTGCGGCCTCTGGCTGGCCTCCGCCGGCGGTTCGGGGGACCCTGGGCCCCATTCCGCCGACAGTAGCCCCCGGCCTTGTCTCCCAGCGACGGCCCAAGAGGCCACAACTGGGGATAAGGCCTTCTCTTCTTGGGCCAAGCAGAGAGGCAGGCCCGTCTTGATTGCGCCCCGCGGAGGAGCGTTTTAACGCGCGCGTGCGGAGTGGAAGGGAGGCCCAATCCGCGCGCTCCACCTGGCGGCGGCGCTTTGGTTTTTACTTCGCGCGGAAAAGGCGCGCGGCTTTTCACGGTGCGCGCAGGCGGTTGCGTGTCCCGGGTTTCGTGCGACCGCATTTTTAATGTGCGTGGCAGTAAATGCGCAGGCCATGATTACACGTCCATCGGGTTTCGCGCGACCGGAGGCTTCTCCGCCAATGGCAGCGGACTGACAGCCCACGACTGCGGGCGGTTGAGCTTCTGCGGTCTTTTTCTTTAAAAGAAATCTGACCCCACGCCTTTCCGACTTTCGAAATCTTGCGCAAACACTCTGTTTCCAAAGTCCTTGCGCTCACTTCGTCTTCTTCCTCTCGCCGCCTTTTCCTTCGCCTCCCGATAAACCTTCTTCGCCATCTCGCCGCCGTGATGACTCGCCGTCAGACCCGATCAGCCTCCCCGGACCCGCCCACCGTGATCCCCCGGTCCCGCCTCCTCAACGAGGAGGCAATGGACAAGATCCGGATGCTGGCGGTGCCGGAAGGCCGTCCGTTCCCGACGAGGGTCCGGCCAGCGACATTCCCGCCGGAGCCGCGGGCGGACGAGACGGTCATCTTCATCAGCTTCCTTACCGCCGGCCTGCTCCCGCCGTTCTCGCCATTTTTCATGGCGGTGCTGGAGGCTTACGGCATCCACCTGCTGCATCTGACCCCCAACTCCGTGGTGGTGCTAGCGATCTTCGCCCACCTCTGCGAGATGTTCGTGGGGGTAATGCCGTCGGTGGCGCTGTTCCGGCACTACTTCGTCGTCCGCTCCGTTGGGAAAAGCCGGGGCTCGAACCGGGCGGAGGTTAGCGGAAGCGTCAACGTCCAGCTCCGCGCGAAGCTCGCCGACCCCTACATCCCGCAAGAGCTACGGAACAAGTGGGACGACTGGCGCCAGATGTGGTTCTATATCAACACCAACCCGGCGGAGTCGCTCTTCCTTCCCGAAGCACCGGCGGTGCACCAACACTCGTGGGAGAACCTCGCCGAGAACGACAACGCGCTCTTGATGATGACTTATCGCATCTCCCAACTCCGGGAATTGGGTTTGAACGCCACGATGGTCGTCGGCGACTTCCTGCGGCGGCGGCTGGCGCCGCTGCGGGACCGCGAGCGGCCGGCGTGGATGTATACCGGGGACCTAGACTTCACTCGGACGGAGACCGGCGCCGACAAGAATCTGACGGAGGGGGCGCTGGCGACCACCCTGAAGATGCTGCTTGGGGTCCAGGACGCCTCGGCCACCGAGCTGTCGCGGCCGGACCTGCCGCTCTGCGTCGACGCAGAGCGCCAGTCTATCTTGGACATGATGCCGACGTGCGACGCGCGGGGCATCGTGGCCCCGCCGAAGGACGGCAGGCGCAGGCCGACGGGGTCCATCCGGATCTTCGTGAGCGAGGAGTAGGCCGAAGCGGCGCAGGCGGCTCAGGCACCGAGTGCCTCAGCCGCGATTCACGATCCTGCTGACCCGAAGGGCAAGGGGCAAGTCCCTCCCCCTCCGTCCCCGCCGCCGCGTCCGAAAGCACCGAAGCCGAAACCGCAAGATCCGCCGGCGGCAGAGAAACGAGCGACGGAATTCGGAGGCGACTTCGGGCAAGGGTCCTCCAGGGGAGGCCATCCTGGGCAACGCGGCTCCGGGCCGCCGCCTCCGCTGCCTCCTCCGCCCGCACGCCCTACGGCGCCGGGGGCGGGAGGCAGCGTTTCTGGGCGGGGGCCCTCCTTGACGGCGCCGGCTGGAGGCGCGTCGGTGGCGGACGCAGGCGCCGCCGCCGGGCAGAAGACGAAGGAGCCGACGTCAGCCCCTGTCGCGGGACGCCATGTTCCGAAGGGCGCTTGGCGGTAAGCCAGAACTTCCTTTTTCCCAACTTTCCTTTTTTGGCTAAGTGTCCTGCTCGGGTGCTGACCCGAGCTTGTTTGTGTTTGTCCTCCCAGGGAGAGCAAGAAGTCTCGCCCGTCCCCGAGCTTTCCTCCTGCCCCGAGGGCTCCCGCCCCGAGGGCTTCGCCAGCCCCGAGCGCTCCTACAGCCCCGAGCGCGGCTGCACCCCCAAGCGAGCCGGTGGGCCCGTTGCCGAGCGCGCCCTCTGCCCCGAGCGCGAGCCCAACCCCGAGCACAGCTCCCGCGCCGAGAGCTGAAGCCGCTTCGCGGGAAGAGGCTGCCCCGAGCGCGTAGGCGACCGCGCCGGAAGAGATGGACGCGCCGGAGGCGGTGGGGGCTCCTGAGGCGACGGAGGAGCCTCGTGCCGCCGCACCCGAGGAGCGGGCGACGGCGGTTGAACAAGAAACGGCCCCGGAGGAAGGGGCCGAAGGCACCCGGCCCGAGGGAAGGGCCGGTGTTTTGATCGTGGCCGGGCGCCCCGAGCCCCAGGAGGAGGAGCTTGGGGGCCAAGGCCTTGCTGCCCCACCTGAGGAGCAGCCTTCCGCGCGGCGAGGCCAGACGTCTCGGGGGGCTCCTTCCGATATGTTTGAGGCCGCGCATGCCGCCATCGACCAGCTCCGCAAGGACCTCCTTTATAGGGAGAGGTCCTTAGAGGATCGGGAGCGATCCTCTAAGGAGATGGCGGAACTGCTCTCAGCTCGTACTCGCATCGCCAAGCGAGAGTACGAGAAAGATCTTGCCGAAGTTGAGCGCCAGCGGGACCTCCTCGACGAGATGAGAAGGGAGATCATCCCGAGGACGCGAGAGATCGACCGGCAGGAGCGGGAGCTCAACCGTCGGGCCTCGCTGATTAAACCGCGTGAGCAGGACTTGGCGAGGCGGGAGAAACGCGCCGCCGAGGAGGAGGCGCGGCTGCAGCAGCTTGCCGATGACGTCACCCGTCGCGAGGAGCAGCTGCTTCTCCGCGTAGGAGAAGTGGAGACGAAGGAGGAGGCGCTCGGCAAATGCGAGCACTCCCTAGAAGAGGCGACGAACAAGCTGGACGTTGAAGTCCAGTCGCGCGTCAACGCTGCCCGCGAGGAGCTCGCCAAAGAGATGGCGCAGCTCCGCACGGAGAGCCAAAACTTCAAGCAGCGGCTCGAAGACTCGTGGGCGACGAAGCGCACCCTCCAAACCCAACTCCAAGAAGCGGAGAAGACGAGGGAGCGCGAGTCCTCAGAGGCAGCCGCGAAGCTGGAGAAGGTGGAAAAGGAGAGGGTCCAGCTTCTCACCGAGCGGCGCGAGGCGGTGAAGATGATGAAGGCCATCTTCTATCGCGCCAGAAACGCCGCTGAGGCCGCTGGACTCGGTACGGCCTCCTTGCCGGGTTTTGACGATGCCCCCGGGAACATCGCCCTGGGGTTTGAAGGCATCACCGAGCGCCTCGAGGGGCTTGGCGAAGCCATGCGTCGCCGGCTCGAGGAAGAAGGCCGGCAGTTGGCGGTCGTGGTGGCGGAGCACACTCTGACGTGCTACCGCGGCCGCGACCCTAGCTTCCCCTTGGTGCCGGCCTTAGAGGGGATCGACGAGATCGACGAGGCCGCCGAGGAGGAAGCCCGGAAGGCGGTCCGCGCGGCAGCCGACGAGATCGCCCGGCGGTTTGCCCGTGAGGAAGTCGCTGATGAAGGCGACGGTGCTGGCAACGGCGATGGCACCGGCGACGGCGACGGCGCCGGCGCCGGCGAGGAGTAGCTCCTCTTTATTCTTTGTTTTGCTGTTCTTAGCCCGGGGCTTAGCCCTTTGTAAGAACTTTTGCTTAGGCTTTTGTTATGCAAAGAAACTTCGGCCCGAAAGCCCTTTGTCCCTTGCTTTTTCTTTCTTGTTGTGATTGTGCTGGAAATGGCTTCACTTCCTTGCTTGCTTCGGGCGAAGCGTCTGGCTCTTGCTCGGAGAAGGACGAAGAACGGCCCTCGGGTCCCCCGAAGGCCCCAGCCCCCGAGAGCTGGATGCGCCGCGGCTGATGCTGAGGAAGTCCCGCCCTCGGGACACAGGGTGTCCCCGAGCGAAGCCTCCATTAACTCCTTCGTTTTTCTGCAAAAATTTCCCAAGTCTTTGCGCTCGGGATGAATATTGGGCAAACAGTTGTTAATATATGTCATGTTAGTCATTGTATATTTGTACGCGTTTTCTTATCTTGAAAAACTTTCATTTTTACACGGCAATGTTTCCTTATGCCTCTGGAATGCTGCGGGGAAAACCGCCGGGCGCGGGCGAGAGCGCGTAGGGTACTTGGACGGCTTAATTACCAGGCTGATGTCGAGGGTTAAGAAACCAGGCAAGACACCAGGGTTTTGAGCGGACAACCCGAAGTATTCCCCGTGACTCCCGTCGCTACCTTCAGGTAAGCCCGTGGCGAACACAAAAGACATTTTGGAAATATTGGCGAGGAAAAACTAGTCGCTCGTGTAATGCTCGGGGGCTTAAAAAACATGGAGATGTGATTAGAAGCTTAGCTTAGTTGAGGGATCGGGTCTCAAGGTGACTTGGTGCCTTGTAACTTAGAGCATCTCCAGCAGAATAGGCAAATTTGACCATCCATATTCTCATATAGCTAGTCATCTAAAAAGATTCCTCCTCTATATCTCCTCCATCTCCAGCAGAACAGGCAAATTTCACCATCCATATTCTCTCTCCTATATTTTAATAATATCCCGTAACTACCATTTCTAAAACGGATATATTTCCAACGGCTATATTTCGAACGGCTATAATTCCAACGGCTATATTTCCAACGGCTATAATTCCAACGGCTATATTTCCAACGGCTATATTTCCAGGTCTATATATACCACTCCCCTCTCCCACATCTCCCCCAACATTCCAGGCTGTGTCTCCTCTCCCTCATCTCTCTCCCACATCTCTCTGTCTCCTCTCCCACACCGCAATGAGTGATAGCGACTTCGTTATGGAAATGCTCATGAATTCGTCGTCGTCCTCATCCGGCGATGACGAACTCATTCTTGCAGCATTCGCAGAACGTGAAGAAGATGAGCGGGTCAATGCTCGACGACATGGCGGTTCCAGGCCAGGACGTCGGGCAATTAATCGCGAGAGAGAAGTCGGACATGCTAGACTCTACAAAGACTATTTCTCAGTGGCTCCTATCTACGGCCATACTTTCTTTCGGCGCAGGTTTGTAATTAGTCCCTAAGTTTATGTTTGCCATTTTTGTTGGTCCTCCTGTCTCATTCTTTTTTCCACACAGGTTTAGAATGTCTCGTGATCTGTTTTTTCGCATAGCGCAAGCTGTAGAAGAGCATGATAGCTATTTTAAGCAGAAAAGAAATTGTGCTGGAACTCTTGGGTTATCTCCTTTGCAGAAGATTACCGCAGCATTCCGAATGATAACTTATGGAGTAGCAGCGGATGCTGTGGATGATTATTGTCGGATTGCAGAAAGTACTGCTACAGAGAGTCTTAAAAGGTTTGTGAAAGCTATTATTGCAGTATTCGGAGATGAGTACCTTAGATCTCCAAATGAAAATGATACTTCTAGATTACTTGCAATTGGGGAGCAGAGAGGTTTCCCTGGAATGTTAGGGAGTATAGATTGCATGCATTGGAAGTGGAAAAATTGTCCTGCAGCATGGCAAGGCATGTTTACTGGCCATGTGCACGAGCCCACAATCATTCTGGAGGCCGTTGCTTCACAAGATCTGTGGATTTGGCATGCTTTCTTTGGTTTACCAGGGTCTCACAATGATATTAATGTTCTTCACCGTTCACCTCTCTTTGCAAAGCTAGCCGAAGTTGAAGCTCCAGAAGTGAATTATACCATCAATGGTCACAACTATACAATGGGGTATTACCTTGCAGATGGCATATATCCACCATGGGCCACATTTGTGAAAACCATACCATCTCCACGAGGCAGAAAGAATAAACAGTTCGCCAAATCTCAAGAAGCAGCGAGAAAGGATGTGGAACGAGCCTTTGGAGTTCTACAAGCTCGTTTTGCCATTGTTCGTGGACCAGCTCGAGGTTGGGATCGAGAAGAGCTCGGTGAAATCATGACAGCTTGCGTCATCATGCATAACATGATAGTTGAAGATGAGCGGGATGGAGATGAGGACTTCAATTATGAAGAAATGGGAGAAAAGGTGAGAGTTTCTCATGATTACACGCCTGAGTTGGATGCATTTATTCAAATTCATCATCAAATTAGAAATAGAGAAGCTCACTCTCAGCTTCAAGATGATCTAGTTGAGCATCTCTGGCAATTTCATGGAGTGGAGTGATGTAGTGTTTTAATTATGATGTAATATTTTTAATGTTGTATGTGGTTGTAATAATGTAGTCAGTTCCTGTCATGTTATGTTTTAATTATATAGTGATGTAGTGTTTTAATTAAGATGTAATGTTTTTAATGTTGTATGTGGTTATAATAATGTAGTCGGTTTCTGTCATATTATGTTTTAAATATGGAGTATTGTTCACACAACATAATAAATCATAAAACATAATAGTTCGTACAACATAATAAATCATAAAACATAATAGTTCGTACAACATAATAAATCATACAACATAATAGTTTATCTCAACCCGATGTGTTGTATCGTCTAGCCAAGATCTCACCCTGCAAGGCCAAGTAGTACTGTTGTTGTGCCCCAGTCATAACACTAGTGTTCATGCCCATAATTCTCTCTTCATCATTTCTTATCTGCGCATCTAGCTTTTGTTGTTCTATTGCCTGCTTATTCCTTTCTAGTGCTATCTTCTCTTCCTGTATTGCAAATACTCGCTCATAACGAGCTTCCTTCTTGGCCTCTTTCTTACCATCCATCTCTATTTTCTGTGACCACACACTATCTAATGATAACTTCACAGTACCACCATCAGAGGAAGAACTTTTACCTCGTCGTAATCGTTCTTTCTCCGCCTTCTTACCGGTTGGTCTTCTCAAGGTATCATGTTCTGGAGTATATGCCTCCACCTCATCATCATTGGAGGTCGTACCCGGACTTGCACTAGAGGTCGTCTTCTGTTTTTTCTGACATAACCTCGAAGTCTTCTGACTCTCCCACTTTGGATGCTTATCTAACAAATTCCAGCAATGTATTAATCCAAAGGACCTCCCTTTGGGATCTTCACTCGTGTACAAAGCATTTGCCTCGGCAATCTGCACAAGTGAATGTCTTATTAAACATGCACACAACATATGAAGTTTGAATTAAACAAAAAAGATAGTTGCATACCCTATTTTTCTCTGTCATCCCGCTTTGATTTCTATTGAGAATCCTCTGATAGCATCCACAGAACTTGTTAACCTGTTCTTGAATAGTACCCCAGCGGTTCACGAGAGAATTTTGATTACGCACTGACTCGAAATTCTTGTTCCCGTGGTAGTAATGATGAATCCTTGTCCAATAAGTTTCACGAGTTTGTTCGTTTCCTGTCGCCGCATCCAAAGTGGTGTGTAGCCATGCTTCTACCAACAAATTGTCTTCTATCTTTGACCAATTTTTTGTTCTCTTGTTGTTTGGTTTCACGGAAGCGGTAGCATCTTCAGTACTTGCCGTTAGTTGCTCTCCAACTGGGCTAAAATCCTGTGAGTTATCCCAGGTTGCGGCATCGATTCCATCACTTAACAAATCGACATAGCTATCAATTGAATCCATCTGCACAAATTGAATCATGTCCTATTAATTTAGCTAGCAGCATCAATACATTGAGGAGCATCAGCAGCAAGAACAGCAACAAATTGTCTCCCTATCTCTCTCAAATTGGATCGCGCTTCAGTTGATTCTCTCTCACTCCCTCCAAATCCCTCACTCTCTCGGTCTCTCCACATCCACCGAGCCCGCGCGCCCCTCTCCCCTCCCCTTCCACCGGCCCCCGGCGCGCCCTCCTCCTCGCCCGTGCACCGGCCCCCTCCCCTCCCCTTCCACCGGCGCGCTCCCCTCCCCTTCCACCGGCCCCTGGCGTGCCCCCTCGTCGCCCGTGCACCGGCGCGCTCCCCTCCCCTTCCACTGAGCCGGCGCGGCCCCCGGCACGCCCCCCTCCTCGCCCGTGCACCGGCGCGCCCCCCTCCCCTTCCACCGAGCCGGCGCCCCCCTCCTCTCCCCTTCCACCGAACCGGGCTGGCCGACGCCGCCGCTCCCAGATCTGGAGCGGCTTGGGCTGCGCCGCCGCTCCCAGATCTGGAGCAGGCGGGGCTGCGGGCGGCGAGGCTGGAGCAGCGGTGGGCGGCGGCAAGCAGAGGAGCGGCGGCGGGCAGAGGAGCATCGGCGGGCGGCGGGGCTGGAGAGGACCAGCAGCGGCGGCCCACAGAGGAGCAGCGGCGGGCGGCGGGGCTAGAGAGGACCAGCAGCGGCGGGCCGCAGAGGAGAAGGGAAGATGGGGACGAACCTAGACATGGCGCGGCATCGTCCCGGTGCTCCTCTTGCTCCGGATGGTGGCGGGAGGGAAGGCTCCCGGGTGGAGGTTGGGGGATGGATGATCGCTGCACGCACGCCAAATGTGGCGTCTCTTCCCTCCGGTATGGATATCCTCCAAAAATAGCGTGCTCGATGGCGCGTCTGCTGGAGCTCGTTTTCTGGACTTCAGTCGCTATTTTGGATATAGCGTGCGGGATAGCGCGTCTGCTGGAGATGCTCTTAGTGTTGCTCCAACGGGCGATAACCGAGAGCTTCGTTATGGTGAACCTGTTTACTTCACAAACGATTATGCAACTTGCTTAGCAAAAAGGGGTGTTTTCCACAGGTCCCTCGGGGGTTTGCCTGTTAACGCGGTCTTCGTGTTTTCGGATCCGCCGACCTGTCCCGAGTGCGAGAAACGAAGCCATCCAAATGACGTGAAGTTGGGTAGCGCTCGGGGCTGCTAACCAGCAGAGCACGGGTGGCCAGGGGCTTATTTGCCCTGACTCGGATGTGCTCGGGGTACAGCTATCCGTCCGAGCGTCTTACGGCCCAACTTCAGATATTTAGACTGGGCCGACTGCTCGCACTCGGAGCGGTGGGACCTACTCGCACTAAGGGGGACTTGGGAGCCCCGAACACGCGCGGGAAAACCACTCTTTTGCGAATTACGGTGGAAATACTGATATTTGAATAGGGAAATTAAACATTGCACAGGGGATTCGTATGAAGGGAAACTGTAACTTTATATTGATAATAAAGCTATTCGAATAGCTGAGAATACAAGGGAGCCCCCGAGCGCGAGCACGAGCGCGTAGGATACTCGGGTGACCTTTGGCCGGACCGGTGCTCGGGGTTAAGGAACCCGGCCGAGCGACCGGGGCTTAGGGTGACGAACCCGGAACTTCCCATGACTCGCATTTGGCACTCGGGGGAGCTGACCTTAAAAAAGCAAAAACTTACCCGGGCTATTCACGGGAAAAACTTGCGTAGGTGCTCGATGTTCCAGGCGTTGAGCAGCGGCATTCCATCTTCGGCGGCGAGCCTCACCGAGCCTGGCCGGGTGACTCTGGTCACTCGGTATGGTCCTTCCCACTTGGGCGAGAGCTTGTTCATCCCTTCCCGCGTCTGGACGCGGCGAAGCACCAGGTCTCCGACTTCAAGAGACCTCGGCTTGACGCGGCGCTCATGGTAGCGGCGAAGGCTTTGCTGGTACCTGGCAGCTCGGAGGGCAGCTCGGCATCTATGTTCTTCAAGGAAGTTGACGTCTTCGACCCTGCGCTGATCTTGATCTTCCTCTGAGTACGCCGCCACCCGAGGGGAGCGAAAGGTGAGCTCGGAAGGAAGGACTGCTTCTGCCCCGTAAACGAGGAAGAAGGGGGTTTGACCGGTCGCCCGGCTGGGGGACGTCCGGATTGACCAAAGGACGGCGGGGAGCTCTTCTATCCAGCCAGCGCCGCACTTCTTGAGCCTGTCGAAAGATCTTGTCTTGAGCCCCCGAAGGACCTGAGCGTTAGCACGCTCGACCTGTCCGTTGGCTCGGGGATGCGCGACAGAGGCGAAGCAGATTTCTGTCCCGAGGGCTTGGTAGTACTCGAGGAAGGAAGGGATCGCTTGTGAACTGTGTGCCGTTGTCGGTGATGATGCAATTAGGCACCCCGAACCGGCTCATGATGCCTCGGATGAACTTGATTGCTGACTGTTTGTTGATCTTGACGGCTGGCTCGGCTTCCGACCACTTGGTGAATTTGTCGATTGCGACGTAGAGGTACTCGTAGCCTTCGACTGCTCGGGGGAACGGGCCCAAGATATCCAGCCCCCAGACCGCGAAAGGCCACGAGAGGGGGATGGTCTGGAGTGCCTGAGCGGGCTGATGCATTTGCTGGGCATGGAACGGGCAGGCCTCGCAGCGTCGCACCAGCTCAAAGGCGTCCTCGAGCGCTGTCGGTCAGTAAAATCCTTGCCGAAAGGCTTTACCGACCATCGTGCGAGACGATGCATGGCTACCGCACTCGCCCTCGTGGATGTCCACGAGTATGTCGTGGCCTTCTTCCCGGGAGATGCATTTCATGAGAATGCCGTTGGTACCGCGCCGATAGAGGTCCCCATCTACGAGCACGTACCTTTTTGATTGCCGCGCAATTTTTTTCGCAACGGCTTCGTCTTCGGGAAGGAAATTTTCTTTCAGGTATCCTCGGATCTCGGAGATTCAAGAGGTGTCCTGAGGACAGGTGGCGAGCACGAGGTGCTCACCCGGCGGCGGCCTGACGGGAGGATCTCCCACTGAAGGCACTGCCTGGGTAGACTCGCCTTGGCGCGAGGTTCCCTCTTCGTCTTGGTCGGCGGCCTCGACGGTCGGCCGAGAGAGCCTTTCTTCAAAGGTCCCAGCCGGGACCGGCTCCCGAGAGGAGGCCAGTCGCGACAGAACGTCGGCGGCGTCGTTGTAGCGGCGAGGAATATGCTGGAGCTCCAGCCCATTGAAGCGCTGCTCCAACCTCCTGACTTCGCTTAGGTACGCTGCCATTTGAGGGTCCGAGCACTGATATTCCTTCGACACCTGATTGACGACTAACTGGGAGTCGCCTTTGACGAGCAGACGGCGGATCCCGAGGGATGCGGCGGCGCGCAGCCCTGCAAGGAGGCCTTCGTACTCGGCCATGTTGTTGGTGGCGCGGAAGAGCAACTGCACGACGTACTGGAGTGTCTCACCCGTCGGAGAGGTGAGAACCACTCCAGCCCCCGCGCCCTTGAGCGTGAGGGAACCGTCGAAGTGCAGAGTCCAGTGTTCGGTTCCTCCTCGTCCCGGGTCGGAGGAGAGCTGTTCGCTTTCATCTTCGGGCACCGGCGTCCACTCGGCGACGAAGTCGGCCAAAGCTCTGCTTTTGATCGCGTGGTTGCTGACGAAGCGTAGATTGAACTCCCCGAGCTCGATGGCCCACTCGACGACTCGCCCAGTGGCCTCCCGGTTGCGGAGGATGCGCTTGAGGGGGAAGGCCGTGACCACCCGGACCTCGTGCGCTTGAAAATAATGCCGGAGCTTCCTTGAGGCGACGAGCACCGCGTAGAGGAGCTTCTGCGCTTGGGGGTAACGCGTCTTGGCGTCGCGCAATACCTCACTGATGAAGTAGACGGGATGCTGCTGCACGCGCACCCGGGTAGAAGGCTGCTCGGGCCCAGCCTCCGAACGATTGACTTCGCTCCCGAGCAGGGCGGGTTGCTCGGGTACGCTCGAAGGATGGGCTGGGCCTTCGGGGTCGGGGACGCTCGGGGACTCGGGTCCGAGAGCTCCGCCCGCTTCCCCGAGAGCTACGCTCGGGAGCTCGCTCTCGGGGGCTCCTGTTGGTTGCTCGGGGTCACCGCTCGGGGGCCCGGGAACCTTCGCTCGGTCGGGGGATGCCGGGAGCTCGGACCCGACCTCCCGCTCGACCACGAGGACAGCGCTCACCACCCGGGGTGTCACCGAGAGGTAGAGAAGCAATGGCTCCTCGGGTCTCGGCGCTACCAGGACCGGAGGCGAGGTGAGGTACTTCTTGAGGCCCTCGAGGGCCTACTCGGCGTCGGGGGTCCACTCGAAGTGGCCTGACTTCTTGAGGAGTTTGAACAAGGGGAGGCCCCGCTCCCCGAGCTTGGATATGAAGCGTCCCAAGGCGGCCATGCAGCCTGTTAGGCGCTGCACGTCCTTGAGACGCGCCGGCGGGCGCATCTGATCGATGGCCCGGATCTTCTCGGGGTTGGCATCTATGCCTCGGCTCGAGACCAAGAAGCCGAGGAGCTTGCCGGAAGGGACCCCGAAGACACACTTCTCAGGGTTCAGCTTCATGCGAGTACTGCGGAGACTGTCGAAGGTCTCGGCAAGGTCCTCGATGAGCGTCTCCTCGCGCCTTGATTTGACGACGAGGTCGTCGATGTAGCCTCGACATTGCGACCTAGTTGCGACTGCAAAGTTATACGCATGGCCCGCTGATAGGTCGGGCCAGCGTTTTTCAACCCAAAAGGCATGCGGACATAGCAACAAGTCCCCGCAGGGGTTGTAAATGAAGTTTTCTCCTCATCCTTTACAGCCATACTAATCTGGTGATAACCAGAGTAGGCATCTAAAAAACAGAGAAGATCACACCCTGCGGTGGAATCTACTATCTGATCGATGCGAGGTAAAGGAAAAGGGTCTTTCGGACAAGCCTTATTGAGGTCGGTGTAGTCCACGCACATCCTCAGCTTGCCGTTGGGCTTGGGGACAACCACCGGGTTGGCGAGCCACTCGGGGTGGAGAACCTCTCGGATGAAGCCGGCTGCGAGGAGCCTGCTGACTTCATCCCGGACGAACTCCTGCCTTTCTGGTGCTTGACGGCGCACCTTTTGCCGAAAGGGCCGGGCGTCGGGGCGCACGGCGAGGCGGTGCTCAGTCACTTCCCTAGGGACCCCGGGCATGTCGGACGGTTGCCATGCAAACACGTCAACGTTTGCCCGGAGGAAAGTGATGAGCGCGCCTTCCTATTTGGCGGCCAGGCGGCCACCGATCTTGACGGTCTTAGACGCGTCTTCTCCCAGGGCCACCTCCTTAACAGGGACAGAGTCATCGGCGGCGACTCTGGCCTTGGTCGGGGGCGGACCCGAGGACTCGGGGTGCTCTGGGACGTCATCGAAAGCAGCGGCAACCTTGGAGAAGAGTCGCTCGGCGCAGGCGACGGAGCCCTGAAGGTCGGCCGGCACGGTGATGGTGCCGCTGGGGCCCGGCATCTTGATCGTTGAATAGGCATAGTGGCAAGCCGCCATGAACTTGGCGAGCGCCGGGCGTCCCAAGATGCCGTTGTAGGGGAGCTCGAACTCGGAAATATCGAAAATGATATTCTCGGTCCGATGGTTGCCCTTGGTACCGAAGGTGACCATCAAGGACACCTGGCCCAAATGCATGGTGAGGCCGGGGGAGACGCCGTAGAAAGGCAGCGTCGGTTTCAGATCCCCCCGGGGTACCTGCATCTTGCCAAACACCTCGGGGGACAGGAGGTTAAGCCCTGCGCCCCCGTCGATCAGCATGCGGGTTACCTTAATATTGCAGATGGTGGGGGAGACGACGAGCGGGAAGCGGCCCACGCCCGAGATATTCTCGGGATGGTCCGAGCTGTCAAAGGTGATCAGGGAGCCTGACCACTTGAGCGCTCGGGATGCATCGGCGCTCGGGGTTGCCGAGCACACCTCACACGCCAAAAGTTTGAACTGACGGCGTGAGGCGGGCGTGAAGGCGCCCCCGTTGATGCATGCCACTGCCTGCGGCTCCTGGAAGCCGAGGTCTTCCTCTTGCCCGCCGGAGTTGTCGCCGCCCTCGGCGCGACGCTCCTCCCGCTGCTTCTTGTTCCTCTCAGTGAGGTACTTGACCGTCCGGCACTCAGAGAGATCGTGCCGGTCGGTCTCGTGAATTGGGCACCACAGGCCTGAGCTCGGCTGGGGAGCCCGGGGTGGCTTCTTGCCACCGTTCGGCCCGCCGCGCGAGGGCTTACGAGGCTTGGCCTCCGCCGCGGCGACGGGCTCAGACTTACGCTTCTTGCCCTTCTTGTCCCGCTTCCCAGCGGGACGAGAGGGGCCGGCGCCGTCGACCGCTGATTGGTCGGGGCGCGGGTCGTGCCAGGCACGGGCTTCCGCCGCCTTAGCGCATTTATCCGCGATAGCGAACAAGTCCGCGGTGGACAGGATTTCCCGGGGGCCCAGCTTCTCAAGCATCTTCGCGTCGCGGACTCCCTGTCGAAAAGCGACGATGACGGCTTCGTGGGATATCTTGGGGATGGTGTTGCGCACCTGGCTAAAACGCTGGATGAAGTGCCGCAACGTCTCCCCCTTTCGCTGCCGGAGAGCGTGGAGATCGCTTTCCGTGCCAGGGCGCTCGAAGGTGCCCTGGAAGTTCACCACGAACTGGTGGCATAGGTCCTCCCAGGAAGAAATGGAACCTGAGGGAAGGTTCATGAGCCAAGACCGGGCCGAGCCCTTCAGGGCCATCGGGAACCAGTTGGCCATGACCTTCTTGTCACCTCCAGCGGCCTCCACCGCGGTGGGATAAATCTGGAGGAACTCCTCGGGATGGAAGGGACCCATCATACTTCTGCGGCAGCTCTGGCCGAAACTTGTTCGGCCAGGTTACACGACGAAGTTCGGGAGTGAAGGCCTGGCAACCTGTCCCATAACGAGGGGTGCCGGCCTCCACGCCTTGCTGAACGTGGGGGCGCGCCTGAGAGCGCGCGCGCGGCCGGCGGTAGGGCCGGAGGAGGATTGGCCCTCGTCCACCCTATCGCGCTCGCGCTGGCGCTCGATGATGGTGCGCGCGTCCTCGACTTCCTCTCGCCTGCCAAGACGGTGGCGAAGGTCTTGAACGTTCCCCCGGGCCGGAGGAGCGACCGAGGGTGGAGATCCGCCGCGCCGGCCAACGACAGGCGCGCGCGCGGCGGTCGTGGTGGCACCTGCGGCGAGGCCGCTGAGGGGACGGCGCGGGCGCCGTCACGCCCGGAGGAGGTGTGAAGGCTCCTGGCCGCCGCCTCGTGCCGGGCGGTGTCAACCAGGTTAGCGAGGTCCTGGAGCCTTGGGCCCACAGGGGACGCCGCTGGCACTGGGACGGGAGGATGCCGGAGGAGGTACTGCGCCGCCTGCAGCGCGCTCCCATCCCCGGGATCCGTGAAGTCCAGGCGGCGACGAGGTGGAGGCGGCCGGGAAGGCCCGGCGGCATCCCCAGAAGCCCGCGCCCGTGGCCGGAACTCAAAGGCACCAGCAGCCGCCGACGTTCCCCCGGCCTCGTTGATCTGATCTTCCAGACCAGGGGAATCCGCACCGGGTGGGGACTCGGATCCAGCCAAGCTCACCTCACCGGGGGGTGGATTATGATCCGCCATGAAGGTAGGCTCGAAAAAACTCTAGACGCCCCCTACCTGGCGCGCCAGCTGTCGGCGTGTAGACGCCTCTAGCGGTGGTCCGGTTGGACCCCCTTTGGGATTCGGCCGGGGGCGATATAGAGTTCTTCTTATGAGCCGGTGACGGATCGCGGGATAGGTGATATTTGACGCAGGAGACACAGAGATTTATCCAGGTTCAGGCCACCCGGAGGTGTAATACCCTACGTCCTGCTCTTTGTGGTGTTTGTATTGATCCTATGGAGATTACAGAGGTGTTCTTTCTTACAAAGGCTAGCTGTTCTCCAAGCTAGCAGAGGGTGTTCAAGGCTTCGAAGAGCCCAAGAAGATTGAGCCGGTATAGTGCTCTCTAGGAATCCAAGCAAAAAGATCTAACTTAGAGTGTCTAACTAAAAATCCAACCAACCCTTTGCATGGCCTGCGAACTCCCCTTATATAGTCGGGGGTTCACCACAGCGGCCAAGGGCGACTACAGGCAACTTGGGCGCTAAGGAAACGCCCATTCCTCCACTTAATGCGCTGCTCCGATTTTCGTGCTGGACATCCCCCCGCCATGCCGCCGGTCAGGGACCCTGACACCTTTATGCCCAGCGGGTCCCGCAAAGGGAGACTTACCGGACTAATTCTGACCGAGTCGATGAAGCACCCGCTCCTGGGCCCCGCGTGTCAGCGACCAAACGCGCCGCGGGACGCGCGGTGATTTGACCCAAAGCGGGCAAAAAGGGCTGACAGCGACGCGGGCGCGCGGGGCGGCGCGCCTAGTCGGTCAACAAACCTGTCAGACGGACCCATCCCCTGGCAGGGGCTATGGCAAAAAGGGATTTGCCCTGCGCGGATGGGACCCGTTCTGACCAATATCGTGCCCGCACACGGCTTAGCATTTAATGCCCGAATGACAGGCATTAAATGCCTCTGCCGGGGGCTGAGGCTTGCCGGAGAAGCCAAGCTCCAAAACGTCGCGCCCGGAGAAGGGCCCCACAGGGGGGACCCCACGACCCCCGAGCGCTCCGGTCCCGAGCGGCCCCTTCGGCTTCCGAAGGATACCAGCTACCCCGGGTTGCCCCGAGCGACCCCGAGCGCTCGGGGAGCGCTCCCTGGAGGGACACTCGGGGCCCCTCGCGAGGGGGGAACACCGGGCAGATTGCTCGGGAGCTCGCCCCGAGCAATCTCCAGGGCCCCACATCTTTCGGGACGCCGGGCGCTCGGGACGCCGGGCGCTCGGGACGTCGGGCGCTCGGGGGGGAGGGCCCCGAGCGCCCCTTGATTCTTGGGCCTTGGGGTCTCGAGAGCCCAAGGCCCCTTTTAGAACACTCGTGCGGACGTGATGCTCGGGGAAAGCCCCCGAGCATTTGGGCTAGACCGCCGGGCCCACTTACAGCGGCGGCGGGGTTTTCTCCGGTCCGGTCGCCACGTGCCTCGCCCTGCGGCCTCTGGTTGGCCTCCGCCGGCGGTTCGGGGGACCCTGGGCCCCATTCCGCCGACAGTTCGGGACCACCAGTTTGGACGGTCCGGGACGGTCGGGTGGATGCTTTGGTCGGATGGTTCGGGAGAAGTAGAGGAGAACCGGACCTTCTTTCGGACGGACCGTTTGGATGTTTCGGGACGGTCGGGTTGGACGGTTTGGTCGGATGGTTCGGGACAACTAGAGGAGATCCGGACCTTCTTCCGGACGGACCGTTTGGATGTTCCGGGACGATCGGGTTGGACGGTTTGGTCGGATGGTTCGGGACAACTAGAGGAGAGCCGGACCTTCTTCCGGACGGGACGTTTGGACGGTCCGGGACGGTCGGGTTGGACGGTTTGGTCGGATGGTTCGGGACCAACAGTTTGGAGGGTCCGGGACGGTCCGGTTGGACGGTTTGGTCGGATGGTTCGGGACCAACAGTTTGGTGGGTCCGAGACGGTCGGGTTGGGACGGTTTGGTCGGTTGGTTCGGGACCAACAGTTTGGACGGTCCGGGACTGTCGGGTTGGATGCTTTGGTCGGATGGTTCGGGAGCAGTAGCGGAGAACCGGACCTTCTTTCCGACGGACCGTTTGGAAGGTCCGGGACGGTCGGGTTGGACGGTTTGGTCGGATGGTTCGGGACCAACAGTTTGGAGGGCCCGGGACGGTCGGGTTGGACGGTTTCATCGAATGGTTCGGGACCAACAGTTTGGATGGTCCGAGATGGTCGGGTTGGACGGTTTGGTCAGATGGTTCGGGACCACCAGTTTGGACGGTCCGGGACGGTCGGGTTGGATGCTTTGGTCGGATGGTTTGGGAGAAGTAGAGAAGAACCGGACCTTTTTTCGGACCGACCGTTTGGAAGGTCCGGGACGGTCGGGTTGGACGGTTTGGTCGTATGGTTTGGGACAATTAGAGGAGATCTAGACCTTCTGGACGGACCATTTGGAAGTTGCAGGACTGTCGGGTTGGACGGCTCGGTTGGATAGTTCGGGACCAACAGTTTGGAGGGTCTGAGACGGTCGTGTTGGACTGTTTGGTTGGACGGTTCGGGACAACTAGAGGACATAGGGACCTTCTTCCGGGCGGAACCATTTGGAAGTTCCTGGACGGTCGGGTTGGAGGGTTTGGTCGGATGGTTCGGGACCAACAGTTTGGAGGGTTCGAGACGGTCGGGTTGGACGGTTTGGTCGGATGGTTGGGGAAAACCAGAGGAGAACCGAACCTTCTTCCGGACGGACCGTTTGCAAGGTCCGGGACGGTCGGGTTGGACGGTTTGGTCGGACGGATCAGGACAACTAGAGGAAATCAGGACCTTCTTCCGGACGGACCGTTTGGAAGTTTCGGGACGGTCGGGTTGGACGGTTTGGTCGGACGGTACGGGACCAACCGTTTGGAGGGTCCGAGACGGTCGGGATGGATGGCTTGCTCGGATGGTTCGGGATCAACAGTTCGGAGGGACCAGGGTTGTCGGGTTGGACGGACCGTCTTCCGGACGGACCGTTTGTTTGTTCCGGGACGGTCGGGTTTGGTCGGATGGTTCGGGACCAACAGTTTGGAGCGTCCGGGACGGTCGGGTTGGACGATTTAGTCGGATGATTCGGGACCAACAGTTTGGACTGTCCAGGACAGTCGGGTTGGATGGTTTGGTCGGATGGCTCGGGAGAACTAGAGGAGAGTCGGACCTTCTTCCGGACGGAACGTTTGGAAGGTCCGGGATGGTCGGGTTGGACGGTCTGGTCGGATGGTTCGGGACCAATAGAATGGAGGTTCCGCGCGGTCGGGTTGGACGGTTTGGTCCGATGGTTCGGGACAACTAGAGGAGATCCGTTCCTTCTTCCGGATGGACCATTTGGAAGTTCCGGGACGATCGCGTTGGACGGTTTGGTCGGATGGTCCGGGACAACTAGAGGAGATCCGAACCTTCTTCCGGACGGACCGTTTGGAAGTTCCGGGACGATCGGGTTGGACGGTTTGGTCGGATCTTTGGGACAACTAGAGGAGAGCCGGACCTTCTTCCGGACGGACCGTTTGGACGGTCCGGGACGGTCGGGTTGGACGGTTTGGTCGGATGGTTCGGGACCAACAGTTTGGAGGGTCCGGGACGGTCGGGTTGGACGGTTTGGTCGGATGGTTCGGGACCAACAGTTTGGTGGGTCCGAGACGGTCGGGTTGGATGGTTTGGTCGGTTGGTTCGGGACCAACAGTTTGGACGGTTCGGGACGGTCGGGTTGGATGCTTTGGTCGGATGGTTCGGGAGCAGTAGAGGAGAACCGGACCTTCTCCCGGACAGGCAGTTTGGAAGGTCCGGGACGGTCGGGTTGCACGGTTTGATAAGATGGTTCGGGACCAACAGTTTGGAGGGCCCGGGACGGTCGGGTTGGACGGTTTGGTCGAATGGATCGGGACCAACAGTTTGGACGGTCCGAGACGGTCGGGTTGGACGGTTTGGTCAGATGGTTCGGGACCACCAGATTGGACGGTCCGGGACGGTCGGGTTGGATGCTTTGGTCGGATGGTTCGGGAGAAGTAGAGGAGAACCGGACCTTCTTTCGGACGGACCGTTTGCAAGGTCCGGGACGGTCGGGTTGGACGGTTTGGTCGGATGGTTCGGGACCAACAGTTCGGAGGGTCTGAGACGGACGGGTTGGACTGTTTGGTTGGATGGTTCGGGACAACTAGAGGAGATATGGACCTTCTTCCGGACGGAACCGTTTGGAAGTTCCTGGACGGTCGGGTTGGAGGGTTTGGTCGGATGGTTCGAGACCAACAGTTTGGAGGGTTCGAGACGGTCGGGTTGGACGGTTTGGTCGGATGGTTGGGGAGAACTAGAGGAGAACCGAACCTTCTTCCGGACGGACCGTTTGCAAGGTCCGGGACGGTCGGGTTGGACTGTTTGGTCGGACGGTTCGGGACAACTAGAGGAGATCAGGACCTTCTTCCGGACGGACTGTTTGGAAGTTTCAGGACGGTCGGGTTGGACGGTTTGGTCGGACGGTTCGGGAGCAACAGTTTGGATGGTCCGAGACGGTCGGGTTGGATGGTTTGCTCGGATGGTTCGGGATCAACAGTTCGGAGGGCCCGGGGTTGTCGGGTTGGACGGTTTCGTCGGATGGTTCGGGACAACTAGAGGAGGAGCTTCTTCTAGACGGACCGTTTGGAATTTCCGGGACGATCAGGTTGGACGGTTTGGTCGGATGGTTCGGGACCAGCAGTTTCGAGGGTCCGGGACTGTCGGGTTGGATGGTTTGGTCGGATGCTTCGGGAGAACTAGAGGAGAAGCAGACCTTCTTCCGGACGGACCGTTTGGAAGGTCCGGGACGGTCGGGTTGGACAGTTTGGTCGTATGGTTTGGGACAATTAGAGGAGATCTAGACCTTCCGGACGGACCGTTTGGAAGTTGCAGGATAGTCGGGTTGGACGGCTTGGTCGGATAGTTCGGGACCAACAATTTTGAGGGTCTGAGACGGTCGGTTGGACTGGTTGGTTGGATGGTTCGGCACAACTAGAGGAGATATGGACCTTCGTTCGGACGGAACCGTTTGGAAGTTCCTGGACGGTCGGGTTGGAGGGTTTGGTCGGATCGTTCGAGGCCAACAGTTTGGAGGGTTCGAGGCGGTCTGGTTGGACGGTTTGGTCGGTTGGTTGGGGAGAACCAGAGGAGAACCGAACCTTCTTCCGGACGGGCCGTTTGCAAGGTCCGGGACGGTCGGGTTGGACGGTTTGATCGGATGGTTCGGGAGCAACAGTTTGGAGGGTCCGGGACGGTCGGGTTGGACGGTTTGGTCAGATGGTTCGGGACCACCAGCTTGGACGGTCCGGGACAGTCGGGTTGGATGCTTTGGTCGGATGGTTCGGGAGAAGTAGAGGAGAACCGGACCTTCTTTCGGACAGACAGTTTGGATGTTTCGGGACGGTCGGGTTGGACGGTTCGGTCGGAGGGTTTGGGACAACTAGAGGAGAGCCGGACCTTCTTCCGGACGGAACGTTTGGACGGTCCGGGACGGTCGGGTTGGACGGTTTGATCGGATGGTTCGGGACCAACAGTTTGGAGGGTCCGGGACGGTCGGGTTGGACGGTTTGGTCGGATGGTTCGGGACCAACAGTTTGGTGGGTCCGAGACGGTCGGGTTGGACGGTTTGGTCGGTTGGTTCGGGACCAACAGTTTGGACGGTCCGGGACTGTCGGGTTGGATGCTTTGGTCGGATGGTTCGGGAGCAGTAGCGGAGAACCGGACGTTCTTTCGGACGGACCGTTTGGAAGGTCCGGGACGGTCGGGTTGGACGGTTTGGTCGGATGGTTCAGGACCAACAGTTTGGAGGGCCCGGGACGGTCGGGTTGGACGGTTTGATCGAATGGTTCGGGACCAACAGTTTGGACGGTCCGAGACGGTCGGGTTGGACGGTTTGGTCAGATGGTTCGGGACCACCAGTTTGGACGGTCCGGGACGGTCGGGTTGGATGCTTTGGTCGGATGGTTCGGGGGAAGTAGAGAAGAACCGGACCTTCTTTCGGACCGACCGTTTGGAAGGTCCGGGACGGTCGGGTTGGACGGTTTGGTCGTATGGTTTGGGACAATTGGAGGAGATCTAGACCTTCCGGACGGACCATTTGGAAGTTGCAGGACTGTCGGGTTGGACAGCTCGGTCGGATAGGTCGGGACCAACAGTTTGGAGGGTCTGAGACGGTCAGGTTGGACTGTTTGGTTCGACGGTTCGGGACAACTAGAGGAGATAGGGACCTTCTTCCGGGCGGAACCGTTTGGAAGTTCCTGGACGGTCGGGTTGGAGGGTTTGGTCGGATGGTTCGGGACCAACAGTTTGGAGGGTTCGAGACGCTCGGGTTGGACGGTTTGGTCGGATGGTTGGGGAAAACCAGAGGAGAACTGAACCTTCTTCCGGACGGACCGTTTGCAAGGTCCGGGACGGTCGGGTTGGACGGTTTGGTCGGACGGATCGGGACAACTAGAGGAGATCAGGACCTTCTTCCGGACAGACCGTTTGGAAGTTTCGGGACGGTCGGGTTGGACGGTTTGGTCGGACGGTACGGGACCAACCGTTTGGAGGGTCCGAGACGGTCGGGTTGGATGGCTTGCTCGGATGGTTCGGGATCAACAGTTCGGAGGGACCAGGGTTGTCGGGTTGGACGGACCGTCTTCCGGACGGACCGTTTGTTTGTTCCGGGACGGTCGGGTTTGGTCGGATGGTTCGGGACCAACAGTTTGGAGCGTCCGGGACGGTCGGGTTGGACGATTTAGTCGGATGATTCTGGACCAACAGTTTGGAGGGTCCAGGACGGTCGGGTTGGATGGTTTGGTCGGATGGCTCGGGAGAACTAGAGGAGAGTCGGACCTTCTCCCGGACGGAACGTTTGGAAGGTCCGGGATGGTCGGGTTGGACGGTCTGGTCGGATGGTTCGGGACCAATAGTTTGGAGGTTCCGCGGCGGTCGGGTTGGACGGTTTGGTCAGATGGTTCGGGACAACTAGAGGAGATCCGTTCCTTCTTCCGGATGGACCATTTGGAAGTTCCGGGACGATCGGGTTGGACGGTTTGGTCGGATGGTCCGGGACAACTAGAGGAGATCCGGACCTTCTTCCGGACGGACCATTTGGAAGTTCCGGGACGATCGGGTTGGACGGTTTGGTCGGATCTTTCGGGACAACTAGAGGAGAGCCAGACCATCTTCCGGACGGACCGTTTGGACGGTCCGGGACGGTCGGGTTGGACGGTTTGGTCGGAAGGTTCGGGACCAACAGTTTGGACGGTCCGGGACGGTTGGGTTGGACGGTTTGGTCGGATGGTTCGGGACCAACAGTTTGGTTGGTCCGAGACGGTCGGGTTGGACGGTTTGGTCGGATGGTTCGGGATCAACAGTTTGGACGGTCCGGGACGGTCGGGTTGGATGCTTTGGTCGGATGGTTCGGGAGAAGTAGAGGAGAACCGGACCTTCTTTCGGACGGACCGTTTGGAAGGTCCGGGACGGTCGGGTTGCATGGTTTGGTAGGATGGTTCGGGACCGACAGTTTGGAGGTCCGTCCAGAAGAAGGTCCTCCTGTAGTTGTCCCGAACCATCCGACCAAACCGTCCAACCCGACAACCCCGGGCCCTCCGAACTGTTGATCCCGAACCATCCGAGCAAACCATCCAACCTGACCGTCTCGGACCCTCCAAACTGTTGGTCCCGAACTGTCCGACCAAACCGTGCAACCCGACCGTCCCGGACCTTCCAAACAACCTGTCCGGAAGAAGGTCCGTGATGAGAATGGACCTAAGAGTCACACCAATCCATCCTCATCAATTGACATTCCAATACCCCAAGCTCAACAAGGACCCATGACAAGGGCAAGAGCTCGACAAATCGCTCACCAGGTGAATCTTTTCCTCAATGAATGCCCACTAAATTTGAGCTTGAATGGTGTGCTACCTAGTGCCTTGATCATTTGCACACTTAGGTTTGAGGAAAAGGACTTGGAGGAAGTTTCAGGAGACAATCCCGGTGCTACCGATTTCCAAAACCGGAGTCACCGACTTGTCAGCCTTAAGGGTCTTCAACTTCCGGCTTGAGTCCTCAAAACAGAAGCCGATCCCGGTGCTACCGACTTCCTAAACCGGACGCACCGAGTTCCCCAAATCGAAGAAGTCCAGAAGACGATTCCGGTGCTACCGACTTCCAAAACCGGACGCACCGAGTCTTCAAACAAAAACAAAGAACTCCAGAAGACCATTCCGGTGCCACCGACTTTTAAACCGGATGTACCGAGTTCCCAAGTCGAAGCAGCTTCCGAGTACAGAAGCCAATCCCGGTGCTGCCGATTTCCAAATCCGGCATCACCGATTTGTCTTTCTGAACTCAGATATTTAAGATTTCTTTGTACTGTTTTGAACCGTCATACTGTAGCTAAGTGTACTGTAGCACGCGCACTGTGTACTGTAGCACGCGCATGTACTGTAGCGGCCGTCTTACTGTAGCATAACTTAGTCATTAAGTCATATAATATGAGGACCTCTCCACATGTAAAGACTAGTGAAGAATTTCAGAATTGAAGAGAACTCTTGTTCCTCTAGAGTGTGAGCTATTTCCACCTCAAGGGAATAGGGAGTTATCTGAGTTTGCTACTCCGTTGTTCTTGTGATTTTCTTCGAAGATTGCTTGAACACGTTGCTCCACGTTAGTGAGTAACAAAGGGCCGAAGTGTGTGGTTGGGTGAATCGAGTGCTGCAGGCTTCCGTAATCAAGACGGTGGTTGGCTGTGTCATTCATCAGGCTTCACAGGCTAGTTATCCAGGATCCTACGTCGTGAAAATCGGGCAAACTTCGGATTTGATCATCCGCCTTCAGGGTGGTTCACATCATCTGGTACCCCCTCTTGAAAAGGAGTCGTCCTCGACTCTGTTTCCTCAGGACCAAAGAAAGGAGATAAATCTGAAACATTAAAAGTAGTACTTACCGCATAGTCATCTCCTGAAAGTTCGATCTTGTAAGCATTGTCGTTAACTTTGGTAAGCACTCGAAATGGCCCATCTCCTCTTGGCATCAGTTTTGAGCTTCTTTTCTCGGGGAAACGCTCTTTCCGAAGGTGCACCCATACTAAGTCTCCGGGTTCGAAGAGCACCTTCTTCTTGTGTTTGTTTGCATTTGCTGCATAGTATTGCGCCTTTTTCTCAATAGTCTCCTTGGTCTTGAGGTGAATTTTCTTGACATGCTCAGCACGCTTCGATGCTTGCATATTGGCGCGTTCTTCAAATGGTAAAGGCAGCAAATCTAATGGTGTAATAGGTTTGAACCCATATACGACTTCAAAAGGACAAAGTTGAGTTGAAGAATGTACTGCCCTGTTGTACGCAAACTCTACATGTGGTAGACATTCTTCCCATTCCTTGAGATTCTTCTTGATCATTGTCCTCAATAGAGTTCCTAGAGTTCTATTCACCACTTCGGTTTGACCGTCAGTTTGTGGGTGACAAGTCGTTGAGAATAATAATCTTGTTCCAAGCTTGGCCCACAAGGTCTTCCAAAAGTAGCTCATGAACTTGACGTCACGATCGGAGACAATTGTCATCGGCACTCCATGAAGCCTCACGATTTCCCTGAAGAACAAATCAGCTACGTGGGAAGCATCATCGCTTTTATGACAAGGTATGAAATGTGCCATTTTAGAAAATCTATCAACTACCACAAATATAGAATCCCTTCCCCTCTTAGTCCTTGGTAATCCTAGAACAAAATCCATACTAATGTCTTCCCAAGGGCCATTAGGGGTTGGAAGAGGAGTATATAATCCATGAGGGTTAAGCTTGGACTTAGCTTTGTGGCAGGTTATGCATCTTTGCACAAACTGTTCGACGTCTCTTCGCATCTTTGGCCAATGGAAATGATCAGCTAGCATGGTATACGTCTTGGCCATCCCAAAGTGTCCCATGAGTCCTCCCGTATGAGATTCCTGTAATAGAAGCAAGCGAACGGACGACTCGGGAACACAAAGCTTGTTAGTGTAAAATAAGAATCCATCATGCACATGGTATTTGTCCCACCCTTTTCCATTGTGGCAATGAGAGAAAGGTTCTGAAAATTCTTTATCATTAGCATATAAATCTTTCAAACTTTCTAATCCTGGGACATTCACCTCTAGTTGAGTCAAAAGTGCATGTTTTCTTGATAGAGCATCAGCTACGATGTTATTCTTTCCTTTCTTGTACTTGACAACATATGGGAAACTTTCAATAAATTCTACCCATTTGGCATGTCTTCGGTTAAGTGTAGATTGGCCTTTCAAATATTTCAATGCTTCATGATCAGAATGTATCACAAATTCTTTAGGCCATAGATAATGTTGCCATATTTCAAGTACACGAACCAATGCATATAACTCTTTATCATACACAGGATAATTCAATTGTGCACCACTTAGTTTTTCGCTAAAGTATGCAATTGGTTTACCTTCTTGCATAAGAACACCTCCAATGCCAATTCCACTAGCATCACATTCTATTTCAAAAGTCTTAGTGAAAACAGGCAAAGCAAGTAAAGGTGCTTCAGTCAACCGCTTCTTCAATACTTGAAAAGCTTTTTCTTGAGAATTACCCCATTGGAAATGAACTCCCCTTTTAGTTAATTCATTTAATGGAGCAGCAATAGTGCTAAAATCTTTTACAAAGCGGCGATAAAACCCAGCTAATCCATGAAAGCTTCTTATTTGGCTAACATTCAAAGGAGTAGGCCAATTCTTAATAGCCTCTATTTTAGATTCATCAACCTCAACTCCTTGACTTGAAACAACAAAGCCTAAGAAGACAACTTTATTGGTACAAAAAGTGCACTTTTCAAGGTTAGCATACAAGTGTTCTTTCCTTAGCACTTCTAGTACTTGTGTCATATGTTTAACATGCTCATCCATGATTTGCTATAGATTAATATGTCATTAAAGTATACTACCACAAATCTACCAATGAAAGCTCTTAAAACATGATTCATTAATCTCATGAATGTACTAGGGGCATTAGTCAAGCCAAATGGCATAACCAACCATTCATACAAACCAAATTTAGTCTTAAAAGCTGTTTTCCATTCATCTCCAAGTTTAACTCTAATTTGGTGGTAGCCACTTTTTAAATCAATTTTGGAGAATATATTAGAACCACTAAGTTCATCTAGCATATCATCAAGCCTAGGGATGGGATGACGATACCTAACAGTTATGTTATTAATGGCACGACAATCGATGCACATTCTCCATGTTCCATCCTTTTTAGGTACTAAAATTACGGGAACAGCACAAGGACTTAAGCTTTCTCGAACATACCCTTTCTCAAGTAGTCCTTGGACTTGATTCTGGATTTCCTTTGTTTCCTCCGGATTGACGCGGTATGGAGGACGGTTTGGAAGTGAAGCTCCTGGAATGAGATCAATTTGATGCTCAATGCCTCTCATGGGAGGAAGTCCTGCAGGTATTTCTTCAGGAAACACATCTTGATAATTCTGCAAAACTTTTGAAACAACACTAAGAAGATTGGTGAGATCGTTAGTCGTAGGCAAAGTATCCTTGTAGATGAGAACAATATACATAGTTTCAGAACTATTTCTCATCTCCTTGATATTCAGTTTATTAGTGATCATGACTAATTTCTTGTCTTCCTTATCTATTCTTCCTTTCAAATTAATTTTGTCATCTCCCAATTTTGCTTCCACTTTCTTTTGCATGTGTTGAGCAAGAATTTGATTTGGAGTCATGGGAAATAGTTTCATATTTCTTTCTCCTATCTTGAACATGTAGGTATTGGTTCTTCCATCATGTGTGACATATCTATCATAAAACCAAGGCCTTCCCAAAAGTATATGGCATACAGTCATAGGCACAACATCACAAGTAATGGTTTCAACATAATCTTTGATTTTAAATGTGACATTAACCATGTGTTGTATTTTAACACTGCCAAAATCACTAAGCCATTGAACATTGTATGGGTGGGGATGCTTGATCAATTTCAATCCAAGTTTATCACACATCTCTTTACTAGCAAGGTTATGACAACTACCTCCATCGATAATTAACTTGACTACCTTGTCATTTACCTTAGCTTGTGTTTGAAAGAGATTGGATCTTTGTGGGTGCTCGTCTTCTTGGTGTTGCACACTGAGGACCTTAGTGACAACAAGCGCACTTCCAGTCTCAAAAGTACAACCGGCGTAGTCTTGCCTTTCTTCTTGAGCATCTTCAACTCTTTCTTCATCTGCAGTGGGTTCTGTCTCTTCTTCATCTCCTGAGATGTATTCTCCATCTTCATTGATCAACATGACTCTGTTATTGGGGCACTCTCTTGAGATGTGTCCTCGTCCCTGACATTTGAAGCATACAATCTCCCTTGATCGAGTAGTGGATCCACTCGATGAAGTTGTGGAGGTGGTAGGCTTCTCCTTGCCTGGATAAGGGGTTGACTTTGCCACAGAAGAGGGACTAGTGTTAGAAGCAAATGAATTACTAGTTGAAGATGTACCTCTACCCAAACCAAAACGAGCTTTGGGTGCATATGACGGAGCCTTCAAGCTAAATGATGGTGTCGATCTTGACTTGGCATATTTAGCATCTTCTTGTAGTCGTCGTTCGGCCTTTTCTGCTTGATGCACCAACTCAACCACGGTTTGGTAGGGTTGGTAAACCACAATGCGTTTTATATCATGGCGAAGACCATGCAAGAAGCGAGACAGAGTTTGCTCTTCGTCTTCTCGAACACTCGCCCGAATCATGGCTTGTTCCATGCCTTTATAGTATTCCTCCACGGTACTAGGACCCTGTGTCAAAGCTTGTAGTTTGTCAAATAAATTAAGTTTATAATGTAAAGGCACAAACCTTGTTTTCATTTCTTTCTTCATTTCGACCCATGTGGAAATTGGTGGCTCGCCATATTCTTCTCTTTGGTTTTGGACTTGCTCCCACCAAATAAGAGCATAGCCATCAAATTCCAAAGCGGCTATTGCAAGCTTCTTCTCCTCCGAATAGTTGTGCATCCGGAAGATCTTATCTACCTTCAATTCCCATGTTAAATAAGCATCGGGATCAGAATTACCTTCAAACCTGGGAATCGTAAATTTGAGTCTGCCGAATTTCTCTTCTTGATGATGATCATCATGGCGTCTTTGTTGGTAGGCATCATTGCGGTAGATGCGGAAAGGGGCAGCAGGGTTGTTTCCGTGACCGGGTGGAGGAGGTGGTGCTGAAGAAGCAGCAGCTCGTCGTCTTCGGGACTGAGCTTCGCGTGCTATTCGTGCCGCAGCTTCTTCGTCGGTTTCATCTAGCTCTTCTTCCTCACCATGGACACTAGCTTCTCCCGCCAATTGCTTGCGTAGCTCTGAACCTACCTCGGTGAGGATCTCCTTTCGAAGAATGCTCATATTTTCATTCAATTGCTCATTGAAGTCATTGGTGAGCTTCTCGAGGTCGGTTCGAGTAACAAAAGCGGGGCTTTCTTCAGTTCCTGCCATGGTTAGCTCGAAGCAAAGAAATAACACAAATTAACTGTTTGGATGTGGGTTCACTCAGTCCCTTCCCTTTGCTTACCGAAGTTCTTATGAAGACTTCTTTGATTGAAGAACAACGGGTACCCCAGTAGTAGTAAAATGGTGAAGGTGATGAATCGAGTGAATCAAGGCCCAAGTGCTGTAATAAGACAATGGCTATCTTGCTGGAGCTTGGAAGGTTAGTGTATTACCTATGCAATTGAAATTCTAGGTATTGTAATGATAAGTAGTAATCCACACTAGAAATTCAATACTTAGTTGCGATCACAAAAATTTGAGTGTGAAGAATGAAACAACTTGTGTTGCACAAATGGGAAAGACAATAGCTTGGTGCACTTTTTATTGGGCTACAGATTTGCACAGGAGATCACGAGATTTGCTTAGCTTTTTTTTTGAATTGTAAGCAATGCCCAAAAGATATTGACCAAGGCTCTTTCTTCTTTCTTCGATTGATACTGATTTTTCTTTTCCTTCTTTTTTTTCTGTACCAAGGTCAATTTGACAACAAGGGCTTAACAAGAAAAGTAACTCTTAATTTGAGTTCTAGGAGTGATATCAAATGTGCAAAGCCCAAGCAACCTTTGTAAGCTAGACCTTATAGGTATGCAAAGTATTGAGTAATGGATAGATGATGTGATTACTCAAAGATTCAGAAGATTGGAGTGAAGAATATATTTTTGTGATCAGCAAGTAAGCAAGATTCTAATGGATTAAAACCTAGCAAAACTCACTGAAGTTTCAATTGAAACTACGGGTTTGAAGAACAATATTTTTGTGTGGCTTTTTCTGGATAGGAAGAAACAACACAAAGTAAAGATACAAATCCTACCGTGTCAACCTCGAGCTCTGATACCAGATGATGTGAACCACCCTGAAGGCGGATGATCAAATCCGAAGTTTGCCCGATTTTCATGACGTAGGATCCTGGATAACTAGCCTGTGAAGCCTGATGAATGACACAGCCAACCACCGTCTTGATTACGGAAGCCTGCAGCACTCGATTCACCCAACCACACACTTCGGCCCTTTGTTACTCACTAACGTGGAGCAACGTGTTCAAGCAATCTTCGAAGAAAATCACAAGAACAACGGAGTAGCAAACTCAGATAACTCCCTATTCCCTTGAGGTGGAAATAGCTCACACTCTAGAGGAACAAGAGTTCTCTTCAATTCTGAAATTCTTCACTAGTCTTTACATGTGGAGAGGTCCTCATATTTATAGAGGATTATATGACTTAATGACTAAGGTATGCTACAGTAAGATGGCCGCTACAGTATGACGGTTCAAAACAGTATAAAGAAATCTTAAATATCTGAGTTCAGAAAGACAAATCGGTGATGCCGGATTTGGAAATCGTTGGCTTCTGTACTCGGAAGCTGCGTCGACTTGGGAACTCGGTACATCCGGTTTAAAAGTCGGTGGCACCGGAATGGTCTTCTGGAGTTCTTTGTTTTTGTTTGAAGACTCGGTGCGTCCGGTTTTGGAAGTCGGTAGCACCGGAATCGTCTTCTGGACTTCTTCGATTTGGGGAACTCGGTGCGTCCGGTTTAGGAAGTCGGTAGCACCGGGATCGGCTTCTGTTTTGAGGACTGAAGCCGGAAGTTGAAGACCTTTAAGGCTGACAAGTCAGTGACTCCGGTTTTGGAAATCGGTAGCACCAGGATTGTCTGCTGAAACTTCCTCCAAGTCCTTTTCCTCAAACCTAAGTGTGCAAATGATCAAGGCATTAGGTAGCACACCATTCAAGCTCAAATTTAGTGGGCATTCATTGAGGAAAAGATTCATCTGGTGAGCGATTTGTCGAGCTCTTGCCCTTGTCATGGGTCCTTGTTGAGCTTGGGGTATTGGAATGTCAATTGATGAGGATGGACTGGTGTGACTCTTAGGTCCATTTTCATCACGGACCTTCTTCCGGACAGGTTGTTTTGAAGGTCAGGGACAGTCGGGTTGCACGGTTTGGTCGGACGGTTCGGGACCAACAGTTTGGAGGGTCCGAGACGATCGGGTTGGATGGTTTGCTCGGATGGTTCGGGATCAACAGTTCGGAGGGCCCGGGGTTGTCGGGTTGGACGGTTTGGTCAGATGGTTCGGGACAACTACAGGAGGACCTTCTTCTGGACGGACCGTTTGGAAGCTCCGGGACGATCAGGTTGGACGGTTTGGTCAGATGGTTCGGGACAACTAGAGTACATCCGGACCTTCTTCTGGACGGACCGTTTGTTTGTTCCGGACGGTCGGGATTGGTCGGATGGTTCGGGACAAACAGTTTGGAGCGTCCGAGACGGTCGGGTTGGAGGGTTTGGTGGGATGGTTCGGGACCAACAGTTTGGAGGGTCCGGGATGGTCGGGTTGGATGGTTTGGTCGGATGGTTCGGGACCAACAGTTTGGAGCGTCCGAGACGGTCGGGTTGGACGATTTGGTCGGATGATTCGCGACCAACAGTTTGGAGGGTCCGGGACGGTCAGGTTGGATGGTTTGGTCGGATGGCTCGGGAGAACTAGAGGAGAGTCGGACCTTCTTCCGGACGGAACGTTTGGAAGGTCCGGGATGGTCGGGTTGGACGGTTTGGTCGGATGGTTCGGGACCAATAGTTTGGAGGTTCCGCTGCGGTCGGGTTGGACGGTTTGGTCGGATGGTTCGGGACAACTAGAGGAGTTCCGTTCCTTCTTCCGGATGGACCGTTTGGAAGTTCCGGGACGATCGGGTTGGACGGTTTGGTCGGATGGTTCGGGACAACTAGAGGAGATCCGGACCTTCTTCTGGACGGACCGTTTGGAAGTTCCGGGACGATCGGGTTGGACGGTTTGGTTGGATGGTTCGGGACAACTAGAGGAGATCCGGACATTCTTCCGGACGGACCGTTTGGACGGTCCGAGACGGTCGGGTTGGACGGTTTGGTCGGATGGTTCGGGATCAACAGTTTGGACGGTCCAGGACGGTCGGGTTAGATGCTTTGGACGGATGGTTCGGGAGAAGTAGAGGAGAACCGGACTTTCTTTCGGACGGACCATTTGGAAAGTCCGGGACGGTCGGGTTGCACGGTTTGGTAGGATGGTTCGGGACCAACAGTTCGGAGGGCCCGGGACGGTCGGGTTGGACGGTTTGGTCGAATGGTTCGGGACGACTAGAGGAGATCCGGACCTTCTTCTGGACGGACCGTTTTGATGTTCCGGGACGATCGGGTTGGACGGTTTGGTCGGATGGTTCGGGACAACTAGAGGAGAGCCGGACCTTCTTTCGGACGGAACGTTTGGACGGTCCGGGACGGTCGGGTTGGACGGTTTGGTCGGATGGTTCGGGACCAACAGTTTGGAGGGTCCGGGACGGTCGGGTTGGACGGTTTGGTCGGATGGTTCGGGACCAACAGTTTGGTGGGTCCGAGACGGTCGGGTTGGATGGTTTGGTCGGTTGGTTCTGGACCAACAGTTTGGACGGTTCGGCACGGTCGGGTTGGATGCTTTGGTCGGATGGTTCGGGAGCAGTAGAGGAGAACCGGACCTTCTCCCGATAGGCAGTTTGGAAGGTCTAGGACGGTAGGGTTGCAAGGTTTGGTAGGATGGTTCGGGACCAACAGTTTGGAGGGCCCGGGACGGTCGGGTTGGACGGTTTGGTCAAATGGATCGGGACCAACAGTTTGGACGATCCGAGACGGTCGGGTTGGACGGTTTGGTCAGATGGTTCGCGACCACCAGTTTGGACGGTCCGGGACGGTCGGGTTGGATGCTTTGGTCGGATGGTTCGGGAGAAGTAGAGGTGAACCGGACCTTCTTTCGGACGGACCGTTTGGAAGGTCCGGGACGGTCGGGTTGGATGGTTTGGTCGGATGGTTCGGGACAAACAGTTCGGAGGGTCTGAGACGGACGGGTTGGACTGTTTGGTTGTATGGTTCGGGACAACTAGAGGAGATATGGACCTTCTTCCGGACGGAACCGTTTGGAAGTTCCTGGACGGTCGGGTTGGAGGGTTTGGTCGGATGGTTCGGGACCAACTGTTTGGAGGGTTCGAGACGGTCGGGTTGGACGGTTTGGTCGGATGGTTGGGGAGAACTATAGGAGAACCGAACCTTCTTCCGGACGGACCGTTTGCAAGGTCCGGGACGGTCGGGTTGGACTGTTTGGTCGGACGGTTCGGGACAACTAGAGGAGATCAGGACCTTCTTCCGGACGGACCGTTTGGAAGTTTCAGGACGGTCGGGTTGGACGGTTTGGACGGACGGTTCGGGAGCAACAGTTTGGAGGGTCCGAGACGGTCGGGTTGGATGGTTTGCTCGGATGGTTCGGGATCAACAGTTCGGAGGGCCCGGGTTTGTCGGGTTGGACGGTTTCGTCGGATGGTTCGGGACAACTAGAGGAGGAGCTTCTTCTAGACGGACCGTTTGGAATTTCCGGGACGATCAGGTTGGATGGTTTGGTCGGATGGTTCAGGACCAGCAGTTTCAAGGGTCCGGGACGGTCGGGTTGGATGGTTTGGTCGGATGCTTCGGGAGAACTAGAGGAGAAGCAGACCTTCTTCCGGACGGACTGTTTGGAAGGTCCGGGACGGTCGGGTTGGACGGTTTGGTCATATGGTTTGGGTCAATTAGAGGAGATCTAGACCTTCCGGACGGACCATTTGGAAGTTGCAGGATAGTCGGGTTGGACGGCTTGGTCGGATAGTTCGGGACCAACAATTTTGAGGGTCTGAGACGGTCGGGTTGGACTGGTTGGTTGGATGGTTCGGGACAACTAGAGGAAATATGGACCTTCTTCCGGACGGAACCGTTTGGAAGTTCCTGGACGGTCGGGTTGGAGGGTTTGGTCGGATTGTTCGAGACCAACAGTTTGGAAGGTTTGAGACGGTCTGGTTGGACGGTTTGGTCGGTTGGTTGGGGAGAACCAGAGGAGAAACCGATCTTCTTCCGGACGGACCGTTTGGAAGGTCCGGGACGGTCGGGTTGCACGGTTTGCTAGGATGGTTTGGGACCAACAGTTTGGAGGACCGGGGACGGTCGGGTTGTATGGTTTGGTCGGATGGTTCGGGACAACTAGAGGAGATCCGGACCTTCTTCTGGACGGGCCGTTTGGATGTTTCGGGACGGTCGGGTTGGACGGTTTGGTCGGATGGTTCGGGACAACTAGAGGAGATCCGGACCTTCTTTCGGACGGAGCGTTTGGATATTCCGGGACGATCGGTTTTGATGCTTTGGTCGGATGGTTCGGGACAACTAGAGGAGAGCCGGACCTTCTTCTGGACGGAACGTTTGGACGGTCCGGGACGGTCGGGTTGGACGGTTTGGTCGGATGGTTCGGGACCAACAGTTTGGAGGGTCCGGGACGGTCGGGTTGGACGGTTTGTTCGCATGTATCGGGACCAACAGTTTGGTGGGTCCGAGACAGTCGGGTTGGACGGTTTGGTCGGTTGGTTCGGGACCAACAGTTTGGAGGGTTCGAGACGGCCGGGTTGGATGGTTTGGTCGGATGGCTCGGGAGAACTAGAGGAGAGTCGGAGCTTCTTCCGGACGGAACGTTTGGAAGGTCCGGGATGGTCGGGTTAGACGGTTTGGTCGGATGGTTCGGGACCAATAGTTTGGAGGTTCCGCGGCGGTCGGGTTGGACGGTTTGGTCAGATGGTTCGGGACAACTAGAGGAGATCCGTTCCTTCTTCCGGATGGACCGTTTGGAAGTTCCGGGACGATCGAGTAGGACGGTTTGGTCGGATGGTTCGGGACAACTAGAGGAGATCCAGACCTTCTTCCGGACGGACCGTTTGGATGTTCCGGGACGATCGGGTTGGACGGTTTGGTCGGATCGTTCGGGACAACTAGAGGAGAGCCGGACCTTCTTCCGGACGGACCGTTTGGACGGTCCGGGACGAGCGGGTTGGACGGTTTGGTTGGATGGTTCGGGACCAACAGTTTGGACGGTCCAGGACGGTTGGGTTGGACGGTTTGGTCGGATGGTTCGGGACCAACAGTTTGGTTGGTCCGAGACGGTCGGGTTGGACGGTTTGGTCGGATGGTTCGGGATCAACAGTTTGAACGGTCCGGGACGGTCGGGTTGGATGCTTTGGTCGGGTGGTTCGGGAGAAGTAGAGGAGAACCGGACCTTCTTTCGGACGGACCGTTTGGAAGGTTCGGGACGGTCGGGTTGCACGGTTTGCTAGGATGGTTCGGGACCAACAGTTTGGAGGGCCGGGGACGGTCGGGTTGTACGTTTGGTCGGATGGTTCGGGACTACTAGAGGAGATCCGGACCTTCTTCCGGACGGACCGTTTGGATGTTCCGGGACGATCGGGTTGGACGGTTTTGGTCGGATGGCTCGGGACAACGAGAGGAGAGCCGGACCTTCTTCTGGACGGAACGTTTGGACGGTCCGGGACGGTCGGGTTGGACGGTTTGGTCGGATGGTTCGGGACCAACAGTTTGGAGGGTCCGGGACGGTCGGCTTGGACGGTTTGGTCGCATGGTTCGGGACCAACAGTTTGGTGTGTCCGAGACGGTCGGGTTGGACAGTTTGGTCGGTTGGTTCGGGACCAACAGTTTGGACGGTCCGGGATTGTCGGGTTGGATGCTTTGGTCGGATGGTTCGGGAGCAGTAGCGGAGAACCGGACCTTCTTTCGGACGGACCGTTTGGAAGGTCCGGGACGGTCGGGTTGGACGGTTTGGTCGGTTGGCTTCGGACAGTTAGAGGAGATCTAGACCTTTCGGCTGGGCCATTTGGTAGTTCCAAGACAGTCGGGTTGGACGATTTCGTCGGATGGTTCGGGAACAACAGTTTGGAGGGTCCGAGACGGTCGGGTTGGATGGTTTGGTCGGATGGTTCGGGACCAACAGTTTGGAGGGTCCGGGACGGTTGGGTTGGATGGTTTGGTCGGATGGTTCAGGACCAACAGTTTGGTGGGGCCGAGACGGTCGGGCTTGACGGTTTGGTCGGATGGTTCGGGACCAACAGTTTGGACGGTCCGGAACGGTTGGATGGATGCTTCGGTCGGATGGTTCGGGAGCAGTAGAGGAGAACCGGACCTTCTTCCGGACAGGATGTTTGGAAGGTCCGGACGGTCGGGTCGCACGGTTTGGTCGGACGGTTCGGGACCAACAGTTTGGAGGGTCCGGGACGGTCGGGTTGGGCGATTTGGTCGGACGTTTCGGGACCAATAGTTTGGAGGGTACGGGACGGTCAGGTTGGATAGTTTGGACGGATGCTTCGGGACCAACAGTTTGGAGGGTCCGAGACGGTCGGGATGGTCGGTTTGGTCGGATGGTTTCGGGAACAACAGTTTGGAGGGTCCGGGACGGTCGGGTTGGATGGTTTTGTCGGATGGTTTAGGAGAAGTAGAGGAGAGCCGGACCTTCTTCCGGACGGACCGTTTGGACGGTCCGGGACTGTCGAGTTGGACGTTTGGTCGGATGGCTCGGGACCACCGTTTGGAGGGTCCGGGACGGTCGGGTTGGACGATTTGATCGGTTGGTTCGGGACCAACAGTTTAGAGGGTCCGAGACGGTCGGGTTGGACGGTTTCGTCGGATGGTTCGGGACCAGTAGTTTCGAGGGTCCGGGACGGTCGGGTTGGATGGTTTGGTCGGATGCTTCGGGAGAACTAGAGGAGAAGCAGACCTTCTTCCTGACGGACCGTTTGGAAGGTCCGGGACGGTCGGGTTTGGACGGTTTGGTCGTTTGGTTTGGGACAATTAGAGGAAATCTAGACCTTCCGAACGGACCATTTGGATGTTGCAGGATAGTCGGGTTGGACGGCTTGGTCGGATAGTTCGGGACCAACAGTTTTGAGGGTCTGAGACGGTCGGGTTGGACTGGTTGGTTGGATGGTTCGGGACAACTAGAGGAGATATGGACCTTCTTCCGGACGGAATCGTTTGGAACTTTCTGGACGGTCAGGTTGGAGGGTTTGGTCGGATGGTTCGGGACCAATAGTTTGGAGGGTTCGAGACGGCCTGGTTGGACGGTTTGGTCGGATGGTTGGGGAGAACCAGAGGAGAACCGAACCTTCTTCCGGACGGACCTTTTGCAAGGTCCGGGACGGTCGGGTTGGACAGTTTGGTCGGACGGTTCGGGACAACTAGTGTAGATCAGGACCTTCTTCCGGACGGACCGTTTGGAAGTTTCGGGACGGTCGGGTTGACGGTTTGGTCGGACGGTTCGGGACCAACAGTTTGGAGGGTCCGAGACAGTCAGGTTGGATGGTTTTGCTCGGATAGTTCGGGATCGACAGTTCGGAGGGCCCGGGGTTGTCGGGTTCGACGGTTTGGTCGGATGGTTCGGGGCAACTAGAGGAGGACCTTCTTCTGGACGGACTGTTTGGATGTTCCGGGACGATCAAGTTGGACGGTTTGGTCAGATGGTTCGGGACAACTAGAGGAGATCCGGACCGTCTTCCGGACGGACCGTTTGTTTGTTCCGGGACGGTCGGGTTCGGTCCGGATGGTTAGGGACCAACAGTTTTGGAGCGTCCGTGACGGTCGGGTTGGACGATTTGGTTGGATGATTCGGGACCAACAATTTGGACGGTCGGGTTGATGGTTTGGTCGGATGGCTCGGGAGAACTAGAGGACAGTCGGACCTTCTTCCGGACGAACGTTTGGAAGGTCCGAGATGGTCGGGTTGGACGGTTTTGGTCAGATTGTTCGGGACCAATAGTTTGGTGGTTCCGCGGCGGTCGGGTTGCACGGTTTGGTCAGATGGTTCGGGACACTAGATGGTCTAGGATGGTCGAATGGTTTGGGACAGTTAGAGGAGATCTAGACCTTCCGGCCGGACCATTTGGTAGTTCCAGGACAGTCGGGTTGGACGATTTCGTCGGATGGTTTCGGGAACAGCAGTTTGGAGGATCGAGACGTCGGGTTGGACGGTTTGGTCGGATGCTTGGGACCACAGTTTGGTGAGGCCGAGACGGTCGGGCTTGACGGTTTGGTCGATGGTTCGGGACCAACAGTTTGAACGGTCCGGACGGTCGGGTTGGATGCCATTGCTCGTGATGGTTTCGGGAGCAGTAGAGGAGAACCGGACCTTCTTCCGGACAGGCTGTTTGGAAGGTCCGGGACGGTCGGGTTGCACGGTTTGGTCGGACGGTTTCGGGACCAACAGTTTGGAGGGTCCGAGACGGTCGGGTTGGATGGTTTGCTCGGATGGTTCGGGATCACAGTTCGGAAGGGCCCGGGGTTGTCGGGTTGGACGGTTTGGTCGGATGGGTTCGGGACAACTAGAGGAGGACCTTCTTCTGGACGGACCGTTTGGAAGTTCCGGGACGATCAGGTTGGACGGTTTGGTCAGATGGTTCGGGACAACTAGAGTAGATCTGGACCTTCTTTTGGACGGACCGTTTGTTTGTTCCGGGACGGTCGGGTTTGCTCGGATGGTTCGGGACCAACAGTTTGGAGCGTCCGAGAAGGTCGGGTTGGACGGTTTTGTGGGATGGTTCGGGAGCATAGTTTGGAGGGTCCGGGACGGTCGGGTTGGATGGTTTGCTCGCATGTTCGGGAGAACTAGGGGAGAGCCGGACCTTCTTCCGACGGACCGTTTGGACGGTCCGGGACGGTCGGGTTGGACGGTTTGGTCGGATGGTTCGGGACCAACAGTTTGGAGGGTCCGGGACGGTCGGGTTGGACGGTTTGGTCGGATGGTTCGGGACCAACAGTTTGGAGGGTCCGGGACGGTCGGGTTGGACGGTTTGGTCGTATGGTTTGGGACAATTAGAGGAGATCTAGACCTTCCGGACGGACCATTTGGAAGTTCCAGGACAGTCGGGTTGGACGGCTTGGTCGGATGGTTCGGGACCAACAGTTCGGAGGGTCTGAGACGGACGGGTTGGACTGTTTGGTTGGATGGTTCGGGACAACTAGAGGAGATATGGACCTTCTTCCGGACGGAAACCGTTTGGGAAGTTCCTGGACGGTCGGGTTGGAGGGTTTGGTCGGATGGTTCGGGACCAACAGTTTGGAGGGTTCGAGACGGTCGGGTTGGACGGTTTGGTCGGTATGGTTGGGGAGAACTAGAGGAGATCCGGACCTTCATCCGGACGGACCGTTTGCAAGGTCTGGGACGGTCGGGTTGGACGGTTTTTGGTCGGACGGTTCGGGACAACTAGAGGAGATCAGGACCTTCTTCCGGACGGACCGTTTGATGTTTCGGGACGGTCGGGTTGGACGGTTTGGTCGACGGTTCGGGACCAACAGTTTGGAGGTCCGGGACGGTCGGGTTGGACGTTTTGGTCGCATGTATCGGGACAACAGTTTGGTGGGTCCGAGACGGTCGGTTGGACGGTTTGGTCGGTTGGTTCGGGACCAACAGTTTGGACGGTCCGGGACGGTCGGGTTGGACGGTTTGGTCGGTTGGTTCGGGACCAACAGTTTGGACGGTCCGGGACTGTCGGGTTGGATGCTTTGGTCGGATGGTTCGGGAGCAATCGCGGAGAACCGGACCTTCTTTCGGAAGGACCGTTTTGGAAGGTCCGGGACGGTCGGGTTGGATGATTTGGTCGGATGGCTTGGGGCATTTAGAGGAGATCTAGACCTTCCGGTCGGACCATTCGGTAGTTCCAGGACAGTCGGGTTGGACGATTTCGTCGGATGGTCGGGAACAACAGTTTGGAGGGTCCGAGGCGGTCGGGTTGGATGGTTTGGTCGGATTGTCAGGACCAACAGTTGGGAGGGTCTGGGACGGTTGGGTCAACGGTTTGGTCGGATGGTTCGGGACCAACGGTTTTGGTGGGGCCGAGACGGTCGTGCTTGACGGTTTGGTCGGATGGTTCGGGACCAACAGTTTGGACGGTCCGGGACGGTCGGGTTGGATGCTTTGGTCGGATGCTCAGAGCAGTAGAGGAGAACCGGACCTTCGTCCGACAGGATGTTTGGAAGATCCGGGACGGTCGGGTTGCACGGTTTGGTCGGACGGATCGGGACCAACATTTTGGAGGTCCGAGACGGTCGGGTTGGATGGTTTGCTCGGATGGTCCGGGATCAACAGTTCGGAGGGCCCGGGGTTGTCGGGTTGGACGGTTTGGTCGGATGTTCGGGACAACTAGAGGGGACCTTCTTCTGGACGGACCGTTTGGAAGTTCCGGGACGATCAGGTTGGACGGTTTGGTCAGATGGTTCGGACAACTAGAGTAGATCCGGACCTTCTTTTGGACGAACCGTTTGTTTGTTCCGGGACGGTCGGGTTTGCTCGGATGGTTCGGGACCAACAGTTTGGAGCGTCCGAGACGGTCGGGTTGGACGGTTTTGTGGGATGGTTCGGGAACAATAGTTTGGAGGGTCCGGGACGGTCGGGTTGGATGGTTTGCTCGCATGGTTCGGGAGAACTAGAGGAGAGCCGGACCTTCTTCCGGACGGACCGTTTGGACGGTCCGGGACGGTCGGGTTGGACGGTTTGGTCGGATGGTTCAGGACCAACAGTTTGGAGGGTCCGGGACGGTCGGGTTGGACGGTTTGGTCGGATGGTTCGGGACCAACAGTTTGGAGGGTCCGGGACGGTCGGGTTGGACGGTTTGGGACAATTAGAGGAGATCTAGACCTTCCGGACGGACCATTTGGAAGTTCCAGGACAGTCGGGTTGGACGGCTTGGTCGGATGGTTCGGGACCAACAGTTCGGAGGGTCTGAGACGGACGGGTTGGACTGTTTGGTTGGATGGTTCGGGACAACTAGAGGAGATATGGACCTTCTTCCGGACGGAACCGTTTGGAAGTTCCTGGACGGTCGGGTTGGAGGGTTTGGTCGATGGTTCGGGACCAACAGTTTGGAGGGTTCAAGACGGTCGGTTGGACGGTTTGGTCGGATGGTTGGGGAGAACTAGAGGAGATCCGGACCTTCTTCCGGACGGACCGTTTGCAAGGTCCGGGACGGTCGGGTTTGGACGTTTGGTCGGACGGTTCGGGACAACTAGAGGAGATCAGGACCTTCTTCCGGACGGACCGTTTGGAAGTTTCGGGACGGTCGGGTTGGACGGTTTGGTCGGACGGTTCGGGACCAACAGTTTGGAGGGTCCGGGACGGTCGGGTTTGGACGGTTTTGTCGCATGTATCGGGACCAACAGTTTGGTGGGTCCGAAGACGGTCGGTTGGACGGTTTGGTCGTTTGGTTCGGGACCAACAGTTTGGACGGTCCGGGACTGTCGGGTTGGATGCTTTGATCGGATGGTTCGGGAGCAATCGCGGAGAAACCGGACCTTCTTTCGGAAGGACCGTTTGGAAGGTCCGGGACGGTCGGGTTGGATGATTTGGTCGGATGGCTTGGGGCAGTTAGAGGAGATCTAGACCTTCCGGTCGGACCATTCGGTAGTTCCAGGACAGTCGGGTTGGACGATTTCGTCGGATGGTCGGGAACAACAGTTTGGAGGGTCCGAGGCGGTCGGGTTGGATGGTTTGGTCGGATTGGTCAGGACCAACAGTTTGGAGGGTCTGGGACGGTTGGGTCGGACGGTTTGGTCGGATGGTTCGGGACCAACGGTTTGGTGGGGCCGAGACGGTCGGGCTTGACGGTTTGGTCGGATGGTTCGGGACCAACAGTGTGGACGGTCCGGGATGGTCGGGTTGGATGCTTTGGTCGGATGCTTCAGGAGCCGTAGAGGAGAACCGGACCTTCGTCCGGACAGGCTGTTTGGAAGATCCGGGACGGTCGGGTTGCACGGTTTGGTCGGACGGATCGGGACCAACATTTTGGAGGGTCCGAGACGGTCGGGTGGATGGTTTGCTCGGATGGTTCGGGATCAACAGTTCGGAGGGCCCGGGGTTGTCAGGTTGGACGGTTTGGTCGGATGGTTCGGGACAACTAGAGGAGGACCTTCTTCTGGACGGACCGTTTGGAAGTTCCGGGACGATCAGGTTGGACGGTTTGGTCAGATGGTTCGGGACAACTAGAGTAGATCCGGACCTTCTTTTGGACGGACCGTTTGTTTGTTCCGGGACGGTCGGGTTGCTCGGATGGTTCGGGACCAACAGTTTGGAGCGTCCGAGACGGTCGGGTTGGACGGTTTTTGTGGGATGGTTCGGGAACAATAGTTTGGAGGGTCCGGGACGGTCGGGTTGGATGGTTTGCTCGCATGGTTCGGGAGAACTAGAGGAGAGCCGGACCTTCTTCCGGACAGACCGTTTGGACGGTCCGGGACGGTCGGGTTGGACGGTTTGGTCGGATGGTTCGGGACCAACAGTTTGGAGGGTCCGGGACGGTCGGGTTGGACGGTTTGGTCGGATGGTCCGGGACCAACAGTTTGGAGGGTCCGGGACGGTCGGGTTGGACGGTTTGGTCGGACGGTTTGGTCGGACGGTTCGGGACCAACAGTTTGGTGGGTCCGGGACGGTCGGGTTGGACGGTTTGTTCGGATGGTTCGGGACCAAACAGTTTGGACGGTCCGGGACGGTCGGTTTGGATGCTTCCGTCGGATGGTTCGGGAGCAACAGAGGAGAACCGGACCTTCTTCCGGACGGACCGTTTGGAAGGTCCGGGACGGTCGGGTTGGACGCTTTGCACGGATGGTTTGGCACAGTTAGAGAGATCTACACCTTCCGGCCGGACCATTTGGTAGTTCCAGGACAGTCGGGTTAGACGGTTTCGTCGGATGGTTCGGGACCAACAGTTTGGAGGGTCCGAGACGGTCGGGTTGGTCGGTTTGGACGGATGCTTCGAGACCAACAGTTTGGAGGGTCCGAGACGGTCGGGATGAACGGTTTGGTCGGATGGTTCGGGAACAACAGTTTGGAGGGTTCGGGACGGTCGAGTTGGATGGTTTTGTTGGATGGTTTAGGAGAACTAGAGGAGAGCCGTTCCTTCTTCTGCATGGACCGTTTGGAAGGTCCGGGACGGTCGGGTTGGACGGTTTGGTCGTATGGTTTGGGACAGTTAGAGGAGATCTAGACCATCCGGACGGACCATTTGGAAGTTCGAGGACAGTCGGGTTGGACGGCTTGGTCGGATGGTTCGGGACCAACAGTTCGGAGGGTCTGAGACGGACGGGTTGGACTGTTTGGTTGGATGGTTCGGGACAACTAGAGGAGATAGGGCCATTCTTCCGGACGGAACCGTTTGGAAATTCCTGGACGGTCGGGTTGGAGGGTTTGGTCGGATGGTTCGGGACCAATAGTTTGGAGGGTTCGAGACGGTCGGGTTGGACGGTTTGGTCGGATGGTTGGGGAGAAGTAGAGGAGATCCGGACCTTCTTCCGGACGGACCGTTTGCAAGGTCCGGGACGGTCGGGTTGGACGGTTTGGTCGAACGGTTCGGGACAATTAGAGGAGATCAGGACCTTCTTCCGGACGGGCCGTTTGGAAGTTTCGGGACGGTCGGGTTGGACGGTTTGGTCGGACGGTTCGGGACCAACAGTTTGGAGGGTCCGAGACGGCCGGGTTGGACGGTTTGGTCGCATGTATCGGGACCAACAGTTTGGTGGGTCCGAGACGGTCAGGTTGGATGGTTCGGGACAACTAGAGGGGATCAGGACCTTCTTCCCGACGGGCCATTTGGAAGTTTCGGGACGGTCGGGTTGGACGGTTTGGTCGGACGGTTCGGGACCAACAGTTTGGAGGGTCCGCGACGGTCGGGTTGGATGGTTTGCTTGGATGGTTCGGGATCAACAGTTCGGAGGGCCCGGGGTTGTCGGGTTGGACGGTTTCGTCGGATGGTTCGGGACAACTAGGGGAGGACCTTCTTCTGGACGGACCATTTGGAAGTTCCGGGACGATCAGGTTGGACAGTTTGGTCAGATGGTTCGGGACAACTAGAGGAGATCCGGACCTTCTTCCGGACGGACCGTTTCTTTGTTCCGGGACGGTCGGGTTTGGTCGAATGGTTCGGGACCAACAGTTTGGAGTGTCCGAGACGGTCGGGTTGGACGATTTGGCCGGATGGTTCGGGACCAACAGTTTGGAGGGTCCGGGACGGTCGGGTTGGATGGTTTGGTCAGATTATTCGGGAGAACTAGAGGAGAGCCGGACCTTCTTCCGGACGGAACGTTTGGAAGGTCTGGGATGGTCGGGTTGGACGGTTTGGTTGGATGGTTCGGGACCAACAGTTTGGAGGGACTGTGGCGGTCGGGTTGGACGGTTTGGTCGGATGGTTCGGGACAACTAGAGGAGATCCGTTTCTTCCGGACGAACCATTTGGAAGTTCCGGAACGATCGGGTTGGACGGTTTGGTCGGATGGTTCGGGACAACTAGAGGAGATCCGGACCTTCTTCCGGACGGACCGTTTGGAAGTTCCGGGACGATCGGGTTGGACGGTTTGGTCGGATCGTTCGGGACCAACAGTTTGAACGGCCCGGGACGGTTGGGTTGGACGGTTTGGTCGGATGGTTCAGGACCAACAGTTTGATTGTTCCGAGACGGTCGGGTTGGACGGTTTGGTCGGATGGTTCGGGACCAATTGGATGTTCCGGGACGATCGGCTTGGACGGTTTAATCTGATGGTTCGGGACAACTAGAGGAGATCCGGACCTACTCCGGACGGACCGTTTGGAAGTTCCGGGACGGTCGGGTTGGACGGTTTGGTCGGATAGTTCGGGACCAACAGTTTGGAGGGCCCGGGACGGTCGGGTTGGACGGTTTGGTCGAATGGATCGGGACCAACAGTTTGGACGGTCCGAGACGGTCGGGTTGGACTGTTTGGTCAGATGGTTCGGGACCACCAGATTGGACGGTCCGGGACGGTCGAGTTGGATGCTTTGGTCGGATGGTTCGGGAGAAGTGGAGGAGAACCGGACCTTCTTCGGACGGACCGTTTGGAAGGTCCGGGACTTGTCGGGTTGGACGGTTTGGTAGGATGGTTCGGGACCAACATTTCGGAGGGCCTAGGACGGTCGGGTTGGACGGTTTGGTCGGATGGTTCGGGACAACTAGAGGAGATCCGGACCTTCTTCCGGACGGACCGTTTGGATGATTCAGGACGGTCGGGTTGGACGGTTTGGTCGGATGGTTCGGGACAACTAGAGGAGAGTCGGACCTTCTTCCGGACTGGCAGTTTGGAAGGTCCGGGACGGTCGGGTTGCACGGTTTGGTAGGATGGTTCGGGACCAACAATTTGGAGGGCTCAGGACGGTCGGGTTGGACGGTTTGGTCGAATGGTTCGGGACCAACAGTTTGGACGGTCCGAGACGGTCGGGTTGGACGGTTTGGTGGGATGGTTCGGGAACTGTTTGGAGGGTCCGGGACGGTCGGGTTGGATGGTCGGATGGTTCGGGGGAACTACAGGAGAGCCGGACTTTCTTCCGGACGGACCGTTTGGACGGTCTGGGACGATCGGGTTGGACGGTTTGGTCGGATGGTTCTTGAGCAACAGTTTGGAGGATCCGGGACGGTCGGGTTGGACGGTTTGGTCGAATGGTTCGGGACCAACAGTTTGGAGGGTCCGGGACGGTCGGGTTGGACGGTTTGTTCGGATGGTTCAGGATCAACAGTTTGGAGGGTCCAGGACTGTCGGGTTGGATGGTTTGTTCGGATGGTTCGGGACCAACAGTTTGGACGGTCCGGGACGGTCGGGTTGGATGCTTTGGTCGGATGGTTCGGTAGCAACAGAGGAGAACCGGACCTTCTTTCGGACGGGCCGTTTGGAAGGTCCGGGACGGTCGGGTTGGACGGTTTGGTCGGATGGTTTGGGACAATTAGAGGAGATCTACAACTTCGGGCCGGACCATTTGGTAGTTCCAGGACAGTCGGGTTTGACGGTTTCGTCGGATAGTTCGGGACCAACAGTTTGGAGGGTCCGAGACGGTCGGGTTGGACAGTTTGGTCGGATGGTTCGGGACCCAACAGTTTGGAGGGTCTGAGACGGTCGGGTTGGAAAGTTTGGTTGGATGGTTCGGGCATATTAGAGGAGATCCGGACCTTCTTTCGGACAGACCGTTTGGAAGTTCCGGGACGGTCGGGTTGGACGGTTTGGTCTCATGGTTCGGGACAACTAGAGACGATCCGGACCTTCTTCCGGATGGACCGTTTGGTTGTTCCGGGACGACCGGGTTGGACGGTTTGGTCGGATGGTTTGGGACAACTAGAGGAGATCCGACCTTCTTCAGTACGGACCGTTTGTATGTACCGGGACGGTCGGATTTGGTCGGATGGTTCTGGACCAACAATTTGGAGCGTCCGAGAAGGTCGGGTTGACGATTTGGTCGGATGGTTCGGGGCCAACAGTTTGGAGGGTCCGAGACGGTCGGGTTGCAAGATTTGGTCGGACTTTTCGGGACCAATAGTTTGGAGGGTCCGGGACGGTCGGGTTGATTAGTTTGGACGGATGCTTCGGGACCAACAGTTTGGAGGATCCGAGACGGTCGGGATGGACGGTTTGGTAGGATGGTTCGGGAACAATAGTTTGGAGGGTCCGGGACGGTCGGGTTGGATGGTTTTGTCAGATGGTACAGGAGAACTAGAGGGGAGCCGAACCTTCTTCTGCACGGACTATTCGGAGCGTTTGAGACGGACGGGTTGGACTGTTTGGTTGGATGGTTCGGGACAACTAAAGGAGATATGGACCTTCTTCCGGACGGAACCGTTTGGAAGTTCCTAGACGGTCGGGTGGGAGGGTTTGGTCGGACGGTTCGGGACAACTAGAGGAGATCTGGACATTCTTCCGGACGGACCGTTTGGGAAGTTTCGAGACGGTCGGGTTGGACGGTTTGGTCGGACGGTTCGGGACCAACAGTTTGGAGGGTCCGAGACGGTCGGGTTGGATGGTTTGTTCGGATGGTTCGGGATCAACAGTTTGGAGGGTCCAGGACGGTCGGCTTGGATGGTTTGGTCGGATGATTCGGGAGAACTAGAGGAGGACCTTCTTCTGGACGGACTATTTGGAAGTTCTAGGACGGTCAGGTTGGACGGTTTGGTCAGATGGTTCGGGACAACTAGAGGAGATCCGGACCTTCTTCCGGATGGACCGTTTCGTTGTTCTGGGACGGTCGGGTTTGGTCGAATGGTTCGGGACCAACAGTTTGGAGCGTCCGAGACGGTCGGGTTGGACGATTTGGCCGGATGATTCGGGACCAACAGTTTGGTCGGTCCGGGACCAACAGTTTGGTCGGTCCGGGACGGTCGGCTTGGATGGTTTGGTCGGATGATTCGGGAGAACTAGAGGAGAGCCGGACCTTCGTCCGGACGGAACGTTTGGAAGGTCTGGGATGGTCGGGTTGGACGGTTTCGTCGGATGGTTCGGGACAACTAGAGAAGATCCGTTTCTTCCGGGCGAACCATTTGGAAGTTCCGGAACGATCGGGTTGGATGGTTTGGTTGGATGGTTCGGGACAACTAGAGGAGATCCGGACCTTCTTCCGGACGAACCGTTTGGAAGTTCCGGGACGATCGGGTTTGGACGGTTTGGTCGGATGGTTCGAGACAACTAGAGGAGAGCCAGACCTTCTTCCGAACGGACCGTTTGGACGGTCCGGGACGGTCGGGTTGGACGGTTTGTTTGGATGGTTCGGGACCAACAGTTTGGAGGGCCGTCCCGGTTGGACGGTTTGTTCGGATGGTTCGGGACCAACAGTTTGGAGGGCCCGGGACGGTCGGGTTGGACGGTTTGCTCGGATGGTTCGGGACCAACAGTTTGGTAGGTCCGAGACGGTCGGGTTGGACGGTTTGGTCGGACGGTTCGGGACCAACAGTTTGGTGGGTCCGAGACGGTCGGGTTGGACGGTTTGGTCGGACGGTTCGGGACCAACAGTTTGGTCGGTCCGAGACGGTCGGGTTGGATGGTTTGGTCAGACGGTTCTTGAGCAACAGTTTGGTGGGTCCGAGACGGTCGGGTTGGACGGTTTGGTCGGATGGTTCGGGACCAACAGAGGATAACCGGACATTCTTTCGGACGGACCGTTTGGAAGGTCCGGGACGATCGGGTTGGACGGTTTGGTCGGATGGTTTGGGACAGTTAGAGGAGATCCAGACCTTCCGGCCGGACCATTTGGTGGTTCCAGGACAGTCAGGTTGGACGGTTTCGTCGGATGGTTCGGGACCAACAGTTTGGAGGGTCCGAGACGGTCGGGTTGGACGGTTTGGTCGGATGGTTCGGGACCAACAGTTTGGAGGGTCTGGGACGGTCGGGTTGGACGGTTTTCTCGGATGGTTCGAGACAACTAGAGGAGATCCGGACCTTCTTTCGAACGGACCGTTTGGATGTTCCGGGACGATCGGGTTGGACGGTTTTCTCGGATGGTTCGGGACAACTAGAGGAGATCCGGACCTTTTTTCCGGACAGACCGTTTGGAAGTTCCGGGACGGTCGAGTTGGACGGTTTGGTCGGATGGTTCGGGACAACTAGAGACGATCCGGACCTTCTTCCGGACGGACCGTTTGGATGTTCCGGGACCACCGGGTTGGACGGTTTGGTCGGATGGTTTGGGACAACTAGAGGAGATCCGGACCTTCTTCAGGACGGACCGTTTGTATGTTCCGGGACGGTCGGATTTGGTCGGATGGTTCTGGACCAACAGTTTTGGAGCGTCCGAGAAGGTCGGGTTGGACGATTTGGTCGGATGGTTCGGGAGCAACAGTCTGGAGGGTCCGAGACGGTCGGGTTGCTTGATTTGGTCGGATGTTTCGGGACCAATAGTTTGGAGGGTCCGGGACGGTCGGGTTGGACAGTTTGGACGGATGGTTTGGGACCAACAGTTTGGAGGGTCCGAGACGGTCGGGATGGTTGGTTTGGTCGGATGGCTCGGGAACTACAGTTTGGAGGGTTCGGGACGGTCGGGTTGGATGGTTTTGTCGGATGGTTCAGGAGAACAAGAGGAGAGCCGGACCTTCTTCCGGACGGACCGTTTGGACGGTCCGAGACGGTCGGGTTTGACGGTTTGGTCGGATGGCTCGGGACCAACAGTTTGGAGGGTCCGGGACGGTCGGGTTGGACGGTTTGGTCGGTTGGTTCGGGACCAACAGTTTAGAGGGTCTGAGACGGTCAGGTTGGACGGTTTGGTCGGATCGTCGGGACCAACAGTTTTGAGGGTCCGGGACGGTCGGGTTGGATGGTTTGGTCGGATGCTTCGGGAGAACTAGAGGAAAAAGCAGACCTTCTTCCGGACGGACCGTTTGGAAGGTCCGGGACGGTCGGGTTGGACGGTTTGGTCGTAAGGTTCGGGACAATTAGAGGAGATCTAGACCTTCTGGACGGACCATTTGGAAGTTGCAGGATTGTCGGGTTGGACGGCTTGGTCGGATAGTTCGGGACCAACAGTTTTGAGGTTCTGAGACGGTCGGGTTGGACTGGTTGGTTGGATGGTTCGGGACAACTAGAGGAGATATGGACCTTCTTCCGGACGGAACCGTTTGGAAGTTCCTGGACGGTCGGGTTGGAGGGTTTGGTCGGATGGTTCGGGACCAACAGTTTGGAGGGTTCGAGACGGTCTGGTTGGACGGTTTGGTCGGATGGTTGGGGATAACCAGAGGAGAACCGACCTTCTTCCGGACGGACCGTTTGCAAGGTCCGGGACGGTCGGGTTGGACGGTTCGGGACAACTAGAGGAGATCGGGACCTTCTTCCGGACGGACCGTTTGGAAGTTTCGGGACGGTCGGGTTGGACGGATTGGTCGGACGGTTCGGGACCAACAGTTTGGACGGTCCGAGACGGTCGGGTTGGATGGTTTGCTCGGATGGTTCGGGATCAACAGTTCGGAGGGCCCGGGGTTGTCGGGTTGGACGGTTTGGTCAGATGGTTCGGGACAACTAGAGGAGGACCTTCCTCTGGACGGACCGTTTGGAAGTTCCGGGACGATCAGGTTGGACGGTTTGGTCAGATAGTTCGGGACAACTAGAGGAGATCCGGACCTTCTTCTGGACGGACCGTTTGTTTGTTCCGGGACGGTCGGGTTTGTTTGGATGGTTCGGGACCAATAGTTTGGAGCGTCCGAGACGGTCGGGTTGGACGATTTGGCCGGATGGTTTGGGACCAACAGTTGGAGGGTCCGGGACGGTCGGGTTGGATGGTTTGGTCGGATCGTTCGGGGGAACTAGAGGAGAGCCTGACCATCTTCCGGACGGAACGTTTGGAAGGTCCGGGATGGTCAGGTTGGACGGTTTGGTTCGATGGTTCGGGACCAACAGTTTGGAGGGACCGCGGCGGTCGTGTTGGACAGTTTGGTCGGATGGTTCGGGACAACTAGAGGAGATCCGGACCTTCTTCCAGACGGACCGCTTGGACGGTCTGGGACGGTCGGGTTGGACGGTTTGGTCGGATGGTTCGGGACCAACAGTTTGGTGGGTCCGAGACGGTCGGGTTGGACGGTTTGGTCGGATGGTTCGGGACCAACAGTTTGGACGATCCGGGACGGTCGGGTTGGATGCTTTGGTCGGATCGTTCGGGACCAATAGTTTGGAAGGCCCGGGACGGTCGGGTAGGACGGTTTGGTCGAATGGTTCAGGACCAACAGTTTGGAGGGTTCGAGACGGTCGGGTTGGACGGTTTGGCCGGATGGTTCGGGACCACCAGTTTAGACGGTCCGGGATGGTCGGGTTGGATGCTTTGGTCGGATGGTTCGAGAGAAGTAGAGGAGAACCAGACCTTCTTTCGGACGGACCGTTTGGAAGGTCCGGGACGGTCGGGTTGGATGGTTTGGTCGAATGGTTTGGGAAGTTAGAGGAGATCCGGACCTTCTTCCGGATGGACCGTTTGGATGTTCCGGGACGGTCGGGTTGGACGGTTTGGTCGGATGGTTCGGGACTACTAGAGGAGATCCGGACCTTCTTCCGGACGGACCGTTTGGATGTTCCGGGACGGTCGGGTTGAACGGTTTTGGTGGGATGGTTCGGGACTACTAGAGGTGATCCGGACCTTCTTCCGGACGGACCGATTGGAAGTTCCGGGATTGTCGAGTTGGACGGTACGTCGGATGGTTCGGGACAACTAGAGGAGATCCGGACAATCTTCCGGACGGACCGTTTGTGTGTTCCGGGACGGTCGGGTTTGATCGGATGGTTCGGGACCAACAGTTTGAAGGGTCCGCGACGGTCGGGTTGGACGGTTTGGTCGGATGGTTCGAAACCAACAGTTTGGAGGGTCGGAGACGGTCGGGTTGCATGATTTGGTCTGACGATTCGGGACCAACAGTTTGGAGGGTCCGGGACGGTCGGGTTGGACGGTTTGGTCGGATGGTTCGGGACCAACAGTTTGGAGGGTCTGAGGCGGTCGGGTTGGACGGTTTGGTCGGATGGTTCGGGACCAACAGTTTGGAGGGTTAGGGACGGTTGGGTTGGACGGTTTGGAGGGTCCGGGACGGTCGCGTTTGACGTTTTGGTCAGTTGGTTCGGGACCAACAGTTTGGAGGGTCCGAGACGGTCGGGTTGGACGGTTTGGTCGGATGGTTCGGGACCAACAGTTTGGAGGGTCCAGGATGGTTGGGTTGGATGGTTTGGTCGGATCGTTCGGGACAACTAAAGGAGAGCCAGACCTTCTGCCGGACGGACCGTTTGGACGGTTCGGGACGGTCGGGTTGGACGGTTTGGTCGGATGGTTCGGGACTCTGAGTTTGGAGGGTCCGGGACGGTCGGGTTGGACGTTTTGGTCGGATGGTTCGGGACCAACAGTGTGGAGGGTCCAAGACGGTCGGGTTGGATGGTTTGGTCGGATGGTTCAGGACCAACCGTTTGGAGGGTCCAGGACGGTCGGGTTGGATGGTTTGGTCGGATGGTTCGGGAGAACTAGAGGCGAAACGGACCTTCTTCCGAACGGACCGTTTGGAAGGTCCGGGACGGTCGGGTTTGGACGGTTTTGTCGTATGGTTTGGGACATTAGAGGAGATCTACACCTTCCGGATGGACCATTTGGAAGTTCCAGGACAGTCGGGTTGGACGGTTTGGTTGGATGGTTCGGGACAGCTAGAGGAGATCCGGACCTTCTTCCGGACGGACCGTTTGGATGTTCCGGGACGGTCGGTTTGGACGGTTTGGTCGGATGGTTCGGGACTACTAGAGGAGATCCGGACCTACTTCCGGACGAACCGTTTGGAAGTTCCTGAATGGCCGGGTTGGACGGTTTGGTCGGACGGTTCGGGACCAACAGTTTGAAGGGTTCGGGATTGTCGGGTTGGACTGTTTGGTCGGATGGTTCGGGAGAACTATAGGAGAACCGGACCTTCTTCTGGACGGACCGTTTGGAAGGTCCGGGACTGTCGGGTTGGACGGTTTGGTCGGACGGTTCGGGACAACTAGAGGACATCAGGACCTTCTTATGGACGGATCGTTTAGTTATTTCGGGACGGTCGGGTTGGACGGTTTGGTCGGACGGTTCGGGACCAACAGTTTGGAGGGTCTGAGACGGTCGGGTGGGATGGTTTGGTCGGATGGTTCGGGACCAACAATTCGAGGGGCCCGGGGTTGTCGGCTTGGACGGTTTGGTCGGATGGTTCGGGGCAACTAGAGGAGAACCGGACATTCTTCCGGACGGACAGTTTGGAAGGTCCGGGATGGTCAGGTTAGACGGTTTGATCGGATGGTTTGCGATTGCTAGACGAGATCCGGACCTTCTTCCGGGCGGACCGTTTGTATGTTCCGGGACGATCGGGTTTGGTCGGATGGTTCGGGACCAACAGTTTGGAGCGTCCGAGACGGTCGGGTTGGATGATTTGGTCGGATGGTTCAGGACAAACGGTTTGGAGGGTCCGAGACGATCGGGTAGCATGATTTGGTCGGATGATTCGGGACCAACAGTTTGGAGGGTCCGGGACGGTCGGGTTGGACGGTTTGGTCGGATGGTTTGGGACCAACAGTTTGGAGGGTCCGGGAGGGTCGGGTTGGACGGTTTGGTCGGATGGTTGGAGACCAACAGGTTGGAGGGTCCGGGACGGTCGGGTTGGACGGTTTGGTCGGATGGTTCGGGACCAACAGGTTGGAGGGTCCGGGACGGTCGGGTTGGACGGTTTGGTCGGATGGTTCGGGACCAACACGTTGGAGGGTCCGGGATGGTCGGGTTGGACGGTTTGGTCAGATGGTTTGGGACCAACAGTTTGGAGTGTCTGAGACGGTCGGGTTGGACGATTTGGTCGGATGGTTCGCGACCAACAGTTTGGAAGGTCCGGGACGGTCGGGTTGGATGGTTTGGTCGGATGGTTCGGGAGAACTAGAGGAGAACCGGACATTCCTCCGGACGGACAGTTTGGAAGGTCTGGGATGGTCAGGTAGGACGGTTTGGTCGGATGGTTTGGGATAGCTAGACGAGATCCGGACCTTCTTCCGAGCGGACCGTTTGTATATTCTGGGACGATCGGGTTTGGTCGGATGGTTCGGGACCAACAGTTTGGAGCCACCGAGACGGTCGGGTTGGACGATTTGGTCGGATGGTTCAGGACAAACAGTTTGGCGGGTCCAAGATGGTCGGGTTGCATGATTTGGTCGGACCTTCCGGACGGATCATTTGGAAGTTCCAGGACAGTCGGGTTGGACAGTTTGGTTGCATGGTTCGGGACCTTCTTCCGGACGTTTGGAAGTTCCGGGACGATCGGGTTGGACGGTTTGGTCGGATGGTTCCGAACAACTAGAGGAGATCCGGACATTCTTCCGGACGGACCGTTTGGGTGTTCCGGGACGGTCGGGTTTGATCGGATGGTTCGGGACCAACAGTTTGAAGGGTCCGCGACGGTCGGGTTGGACGGTTTGGTCGGATGGTTCGGGACCAACAGTTTGGAGGGTCGGAGGCGGTCGGGTTGTATGATTTGGTCTGACGATTCGGGACCAACAGTTTGGAGGGTCCGGGACGGTCGGGTTGGACGGTTTGGTCGGATGGTTCAGGACCAACAGTTTGGCGGGTCTACGGTGGTCGGGTTGGACGGTTTGGTCGGATGGTTCGGGACAAACAATTTGGAGGTTCGGGACGGTCGGGTTGGACGGTTTGGTCGGATGGTTCGGGACCCACAAGTTGGAGGGTCCGGGACGGTCGCGTTGGACGTTTTGGTCAGATGGTTCGGGACCAACAGTTTGGAGGGTCCGAGACGGTCGGGTTGGACGGTTTGGTCAGATGGTTCGGGACCAACAGTTTGGAGGGTCCAGGATGGTCGGGTTGGATGGTTTGGTCGGATCGTTCGGGACAACTAGAGGAGAGCCAGACCTTCTTCCGGACGGACCGTTTGGACGGTTCGGCACGGTCGGGTTGGACGGTTTGGTCGGATGGTTCGGGACTCACAGTTTGGAGGGTCCGGGACGATCGGGTTGGACGGTTTGGTCGGATGGTTCAGGACCAACAGTTTGGAGGGTCCGGGAGGGTCGGGTTGGACGGTTTGGTCGGATGGTTGGAGACCAACAGGTTGGAGGGTCCGGGACGGTCGGGTTGGACGGTTTGGTCGGATGGTTCGGGACCAACAGGTTGGAGGGTCCGGGACGGTCGGGTTGGACGGTTTGGTCGGATGGTTCGGGACCAACAGGTTGGAGGGTCCGGGACGGTCGGGTTGGACGGTTTGGTCAGATGGTTCGGGACCAACAGTTTGGAGTGTCTGAGACGGTCGGGTTGGACGATTTGGTCGGATGGTTTGAGACCAACAGGTTGGAGGGTCCGGGACGGTCGGGTTGGATGGTTTGGTTGGATGGTTCGGGAGAACTAGAGGACAGCCGGACCTTATTTTGGACGGACCGTTTCGAAGGTCCGGGGCGATCGGGTTGGACGGTTTGGTCAGATGGTTCGGGACCAAACAGGTTGGAGGGTCCGGGACGGTCGGGTTGGACGGTTTGGTCAGATGGTTCGGGACCAATTGTTTGGAGCGTCCGAGACGGTCGAGTTGGACGATTTGGTCGGATGGTTCGGGACCAATAGTTTGGAGCGTCCGAGACGGTCGGGTTGGGCGGTTTGGTCGGATGGTTTGGGAGAACTAGAGGAGAACCGGACATTCTTCCGGACGGACAGTTTGGAAGGTCCGGGATGGTCAGGTAGGACGGTTTGGTCGGATGGTTTGGGATAGCTAGACGAGATCCGGACCTTCATCCGGGCGGACCGTTTGTATGTTCCGGGATGATCGGGTTTGGTCAGATGGTTCGGGACCAACAGTTTGGAGCGTCCGAGACGATCGGGTTGGACGATTTGGTCGGATGGTTCAGGACAAACAGTTTGGACTCTCGGAGACGATTGGGTTGCATGATTTGGTAGGATGATTCGGGACCAACAGTTTGGAGGGTCCGGGAAGGTCGGGTTGGACGGTTTGGTCGGATGGTCCGGGACCAACAGTTTGGGGGGTCCGGGGAGGGTCGGGTTGGATGGTTTGGTCGCATGGTTCGGGAGAACTAGAGGAGAACCGGACCTTCTTCCGGACGGGCCGTTTGGACGGTCCGGGACGGTCAAGTTGGACGGTTTGGTCGGATGGTTTGAGACCAACAGTTTGGATGTTCCGGGACGATCGGGTTGGACGGTTTGGTCGGATGGTTCAGGACAACTAGAGGAGAGCCGGACCTTCTTCCGGACGGACCGTTTCGAAGGTCCGGGACGATCGGGTTGGACGGTTTGGTCAGATGGTTCGGGACCAACAGTTTGGAGGGTCCGGGACGGTTGGGTTGGACGGTTTGATCAGATGGTTCGGGACCAACAGTTTGGAGCGTTCGAGACAGTCGGTTTGGACGATTTGGTCGGATGGTGTGGGACCAACAGTTTGGAAGGTCCGGGACGATCGGGTTGGATGGTTTGGTCGGATGGTTCGGGAGAACTAGAGGAGAACCGGACCTTCTTCCGAACGGAGCGTTTGGAAAGTCCGGGACGGTCGGGTTGGACGGTTTGGTCGGATGTTTCGGGACAATTAGTGGAGACCTAGACCTTCCGGACGGATCATTGGAAGTTCCAGGACAGTCGGCTTAGACGGTTTGGTCGGATGGTTCGGGACCGACAGTTTGGAGGTTCTTGATGAGGGCATCTCCACTACAGTTACACCCAATGCTACTCCTCACATAGTTTTAGCTCCTATTACATCACCAGCTGAACCTACACAAGTGCCGGAGATACAAGGACCAATGACTAGGGCACGTGCCAAACAACTTAATTACCAGGTACTTTGCCTTATATTGATAAGGATATGATGCTGCCTAATAATGATATTCTTTTGCTAATTAGGAGTGGAGGGCCTAGCTTGGATATGAAGGACAAGTATTGGAGCATGACGAGCAAGCTACAAGGGCATGGCAACAAGCATACGAGAAGCCAGACGATAAACAAGAGCACAAGTGATGATGGAAGAATACTCAAGCCACCATGAAAAAGGACTTAGTGAAATATGGTGCTCTGGCACCTTAATGGGCCAATGGGCCATGTATCCAAATAGGCTAAGTAAAAGTAAGGGAGTCCTCATGGGGTTTTCATACTGTTCACGTGCGTGAACAGTAACCCACCTCCCCATCCTATCCTATATAAGTAGCCACACCCCCCTAGGGTTAGCTTGGGTTTTGCTAAAGTTTAGAATCAGCCACCGTTGCTATTCGTCGTGTTCTTTGTTTGTGTCGTCCGATCAGATCAAGACCGATTGTGAAACCCCACCATATAATATATCGTACTTCATCTATACTCGCAATTTCAGATTGCTATTTCTCAATTCTTGCTTGTTCGTCGATTGCTTGCAGGGATTAAGAACCTCGTGTTCAGGTTGACCGTGCTACCGGCATCGTCAATAACCTCTCGGAGTTGGTCTAGCGATTGCTAAGGCGCACCGTTCGCTGCACGGTGTAATCGGCTCGTCAAGGTCGAATCCATCTAATCGATAGTTATCTTCTCATCGAAAGATCGGGACACCCCATTGTTCTATCAGTTCTGAGACGGTCGGGTTGGACGGTTCGGTTGGATGGTTCGGGACAACTAGAGGAGATCCGGACCATCTTCCGGACGGACCGTTTGGAAGTTCCGGGACGGTCGGGACAGTCGGGTTTGGTCGGATGGTTCGGGAGAACTAGAGGAGAACCGGACATTCTTCCGGACGGACAGTTTGGAATGTCCGGATGGTCAGGTTGGACGGTTTGGTCGGATGGTTTGCGATAGCTAGACGAGATCCGGACCATCTTCCGGGCGGACCGTTTGTATGTTCCGGGACGATCGGGTTTGGTCGGATGGTTCGGGACAAACAGTTTGGAGCGTCCGAGACGGTCGGGTTGGACGATTTGGTCGGATGGTTCAGGACAAACAGTTTGGAGGGTCCGAGACAATCGGGTTGCATGATTTGGTCGGATGATTCGGGACCAACAGTTTGGAGGGTTCGGGACGGTCAGGTTGGACGGTTTGGTCGGATGGTTCGGGACCAACAGTTTGGAGGGTCCGGGACGATCGGGTTGGACGGTTTTGTTGGATGGTTTGGTCGAATGGTTCGGAAACAACAGTTCGGAGGGTCTGGAACGATCGGGTTGGACGGTTTGGTCGGATGGTTCGGGACCAACAGTTTGGAGAGTCCAAGAGGGTCGGATTGGACAGTTTGGTCGGATGGCTCGGGACCAACAGTTTGGAGGGTACGAGACGGTCGGGTTGGAAGGTTTGGTCAGATGGTTTGGGACCACCAGTTTGGACGATCCGGGACGGTCGGGTTGGACGGTTTGGTCGGATGGTTCGGCACCAACAGTTCGGAGGGTCGGGGGCGTTCGGGTTGGACGGTTTGGTCGGATGGTTCGGGACCAACAGTTTGGAGGGTCCGGGACGGTCGGGTTGGACGGTTTGGTCGGATGGTTCGGGACCAACAGTTTGGTGGGTCCGAGACGGTCGGGTTGGACAGTTTGTTCGGTTGGTTCGGGACCAACTGGTTGGACGGTTTGGTCGGATGGTTCGGGACAACTAGAGGAGATCCGGACGGTCTTCCGGACGGACCGTTTGCATGTTTCGGGACGGTCGGGTTGGACGCTTTGGTCGGATGGTTTGGTTAGATGGTTCGGGACAACTAGAGAAGATCCAGACCTTCTTCCGGACGGACCGTTTGTTTGTTCCGGGTCGGTCGGGTTTGGTCGGACGGTTCGGGACCAACAGTTTGGAGCGTCCGAGACGGTCGGGTTGGACGATTTGGTCGGATGGTTCGGGACCAACAGTTTGGAGGGTCCGGGACGGTCGGGTTGGAGGGTTAGGTCGTATGGTTCGGGACAACTAGAGGAGAGCCGGACCTTCTTCCAGACGGAACGTTTGGAAGGTCCGGGATGGTCGGGTTGGACGGTTTGGTCGGATGGTTCGGGAGCAATAGTTTAGATGGTCCGCGGCGGTCGGGTTGGACGGTTTGGTCGGATGGTTCGGGACCAATAGTGTGGAGGGTCCGCGGCGGTCGGGTTGGACGGTTTGGTCGGATGGTTCGGGACAACTAGAGGAGGTCCGTTCCTTCTTCCGGACGGACCGTTTGGAAGTTCCGGGACGATCAGGTTGGACGGTTTGGTCGGATGGTTTGGGACAGCTTGAGAAGAGCTGGACCTTCTTCCGGACGGACCGTTTGGACGGTCCGGCACGGTCGGGTTGGACGGTTTGGTCGGATGGTTCGGGACCAACAGTTTGGAGGGCCGGGACGGTCGGGTTGGACGGTTTGGTCGGATGGTTCGGGACCGACAGTTCGGTGGGTCCAAGACGGTCGGGTTGGACCATTTGGTCGGATGGTTCGGGACCAACAGTTTGGACGGTCCGGGACGGTCGGGTTGGATGCTTTGGTCGGATGGGTCGGGAGCATTAGAGGAGAACCGGACATTCTTCCGGACAGGCAGTTTGGATGGTCCGGGACGGTCGGGTTGCACAGTTTGGTAGGATGGTTCGGGACCAACAGTTTGGAGGGCCCGGGACGGTCGGGTTGGACGGTTTGCTCGGATGGTTCGGGACAACTAGAGGAGCTCCGGACCTTCTTCCGGACGGACTGTTTGGATGTTCCGAGACGATCGGGTTGGACGGTTTGGTCGGATGGTTCGGGACAAGTAGAGGAGAGCTGGACCTTCTTCCGGACGGACCGTTTGGACGGTCTGGGACGGTCGGGTTGGATGGTTCGGGACCAACAGTTTGGACGGTCCGATACGGTCGGGTTGGACGGTTTGGTTAGATGGTTCGGGACCACCAGTTTGGACGGTCCGGGACGGTCGGGTTGGATGCTTTGGTCGGATGCTTCGGGAGAAGTAGAGGAGAACCGGACCTTCTTCGGACCGACCGTTTGGATGTTTCGGGACGGTCGGGTTGGACGGTTTGGTCGGATGGTTCGGGACAACTAGAGGAGATCCGGACCTTCTTCCGGACGGACCGTTTGGACGGTCCGGGATGGTCGGGTTGGACGGTTTGGTCGGATGGTTCGGGACCAACAGTTTGTAGGGTCCGGGACGATCGGGTTGGACGGTTTGGTCGGATGGTTCGGGACCAACAGTTTGGTGGCTCTGAGACGGTCGGGTTGGACGGTTTGGTCGGTTGGTTCGGGACCAACAGCTTGGACGGTCTGGGACTGTCGGGTTGGATGCTTTGGTCGGATGGTTCGGGAGCAGTAGCGGAGAACCGGACCTTCTTTCGGACGGACCGTTTGGAAGGTCCAGGACGGTCGGGTTTGACGGTTTGGTCGGATGGTTCGGGACCAACAGTTTGGAGGGCCCGGGACGGTCGGGTTGGACGGTTTGATCGAATGGTTCGGGACCAACAGTTTGGACGGTCCGAGGCGGTCGGGTTGGACGGTTTGGTCAGATGGTTTGGGACCACCAGTTTGGACGGTCCGGGACGGTCGGGTTGGATGCTTTGGTCGGATGGTTCGGGAGAAGTAGAGGAGAACTGGACCTTCTTTCGGACCGACCGTTTGGATGGTCCGGGACGGTCGGGTTGGACGGTTTGGTCGTATGGTTTGGGACAATTAGAGGAGATCTAGACCTTCCGGACGGACCATTTGGAAGTTGCAGGACTGTCGGGTTGGACGGCTCGGTCGGATAGTTCGGGACCAACAGTTTGGAGGTTCTGAGACGGTCGGGTTGGACTGTTTGGTTGAACGGTTCGGGACAACTAGAGGAGATAGGGACCTTCTTCCGGGCGGAACCGTTTGGAAGTTCCTGAACGGTCGGGTTGGAGGGTTTGGTCGGATGGTTCGGGACAAACAGTTTGGAGGGTTCGAGACGGTCTGGTTAGACGGTTTGGTCGGATGGTTGGGGAAAACCAGAGGAGAACCGAACCTTCTTCCGGACGGACCGTTTGCAAGGTCCGAGACGGTCGGGTTGGACGGTTTGGTCGGACAGATCGGGACAACTAGAGGAGATCAGGACCTTCTTCCGGACGGACCGTTTGGAAGTTTCGGGACGGTCGGGTTGGACGGTTTGGTCGGACGGTACGGGACCAACCGATTGGAGGGTCCGAGACGGTCGGGTTGGATGGTTTGGTCGGATGGCTCGGGAGAACTAGAGGAGAGTCGGACCTTCTTCCGGACGGAACGTTTGGAAGGTCCGGGATGGTCGGGTTGGATGGTCTGGTCGGATGGTTCGTTACCAATAGTTTGGTGGTTCCGCGGCGGTCGGGTTGGACGGTTTGGTCAGATGGTTCGGGAGAACTAGAGGAGAACCGGACCTTCTTCTGGACGGACCGTTTGGACGGTCCGGGACGGTCAAGTTGAACGGTTTGGTCGGATGGTTTGAGACCAACAGTTTGGAGGGTCCGGGACGATCGGGTTGGACGGTTTGGTCGGATGGTCCGGGACAACTAGAGGAGATCTGGACCTTCTTCCGCACGGACCGTTTTGCTAGTTCCGGGACGATCGGTTTGGACGGTTTGGTCGGATCTTTCGGGACAACTAGAGGAGAGCCGGACCTTCTTCCGGACGGACCGTTTGGACTGTCCGGGACGGTCGGGTTGAACGGTTTGGTCGGAAGGTTCGGGACAACTAGAGGAGATCCGGACCTTCTTCCGGACAGACCATTTGGATGTTGCGGGATGGTCGGGTTGGACGGTTTTGGTCGGATCGTTCGGGACCAACACTTTGGTGGGTCCGAGACGGTCGGGTTGGACGGTTTGGTCGGTTGGTTCGGGACCAACAGTTTGGACGGTCCGGGACGGTCGGGTTGGATGCTTTGGTCGGATGGTTCGGGAGCAGTAGAGGAGAACCGGACCTTCTGCCGGACAGGCAGTTTGGAAGGTCCGGGACGGTCGGGCTGCACGGTTTGGTAGGATGGTTCGGGACCAACAGTTTGGAGGGCCCGGGACGGTCGGGTTGGACGGATTGGTCGAATGGTTCAGGACCAACAGTTTGGACGGTCCGAGACGGTCGGGTTGGACGGTTTGGTCAGATGGTTCGGGACCACCAGTTTGGACGGTCCGGGACGGTCGGGTTGGATTCTTTGGTCGGATGGTTCGGGAGAAGTAGAGGAGAACCGGACCTTCTTTCGGACGGACCGTTTGGTTGTTTCGGGACGGTCGGGTTGGACGGTTTGGTCGGATGGTTCGGGACAACTAGAGGAGATCCGGACCTTCTTCCAGACGGACCGTTTGGATGTTCCGGGACGATCGGGTTGGTCGGTTTGGTCGGATGGTTCGGGACAACTAGAGGAGAGCCGGACCTTCTTCCGGATGGAACGTTTGGACGGTCCGGGACGGTCGGGTTGGAAGGTTTGGTCGGATGGTTCGGGACCAACAGTTTGGAGGGTCCGGGACGGTCGGGTTGGACGGTTTGGTCGGTTGGTTCGGCACCAACAGTTTGGTGGGTCCGAGACGGTCGGGTTGGACGGTTTGGTCGGTTGGTTCAGGACCAACAGTTTGGACGGTCCAGGATTGTCGGGTTGGATGCTTTGGTCGGATGGTTCGGGAGCAGTAGCGGAGAACCGGACCTTCTTTCGGACGGACCGTTTGGAAGGTCCGGACGGTCGGGTTGGACGGTTTGGTCGGTTGGTTCGGGACCAACAGTTTGGTGGGTCCGAGACGGTCGGGTTGGACGGTTTGGTCGGTTGGTTCGGGACCAATAGTTTGGACGGTCCGGGACTGTCGGGTTGGATGCTTTGGTCGGATGGTTCGAGAGCAGTAGCGGAGAACCGGACCTTCTTTCGGACGGACCGTTTGGAAGGTCCGGGACGGTCGGGTTTGACGGTTTGGTCGGATGGTTCGGGACCAACAGTTTGGAGGGCCCGGGACGGTCGGGTTGGACGGTTTGATCGAATGGTTCGGGACCAACAGTTTGGACGGTCCGAGACGGTCGGGTTGGACGGTTTGGCCAGATGGTTCGGGACCACCAGTTTGGACGGTCCGGGACGGTCGGGTTGGATGCTTTGGTCGGATGGTTCGGGAGAAGTAGAGGAGAACCGGACCTTCCTTCGGACCGACCGTTTGGAAGGTCCGGGACGGTCGGGTTGGACGGTTTGGTCGTATTGTTTGGGACAATTAGAGGAGATCTAGACCTTCCGGACGGACCATTTGGAAGTTGCAGGACTGTCGGGTTGGACGGCTCGGTCGGATAGTTCGGGACCAACAGTTTGGAGGTTCTGAGACGGTCGGGTTGGACTGTTTGGTTGGACGGTTCGGGACAACTAGAGGAGATAGGGACCTTCTTCCGAGCGGAACCATTTGGAAGTTCCTGGACGGTCGGGTTGGAGGGTTTGGTCGGATGGTTCGGGACCAACAGTTTGGAGGGTTCGAGACGGTCGGGTTGGACGGTTTGGTCGGACGGATCGGGAAAACTAGAGGAGATCAGGACCTTCTTCCGGACGGACCGTTTGCAAGGTCCGGGAAGGTCGGGTTGGACGGTTTGGTCGGACGGTACGGGACCAACCGTTTGGAGGGTCCGAGACGGTCGGGTTGGATGGTTTGGTCGGATGGCTCGGGAGAACTAGAGGAGAGTCGGACCGTCTTCCGGACGGAACGTTTGGAAGGTCCGGGATGGTCGGGTTGGACGGTCTGGTCGGATGGTTCGTTACCAATTGTTTGGTGGTTCCGCGGCGGTCGGGTTGGACGGTTTGGTCAGATGGTTCGGGACAACTAGAGGAGATCCGTTCCTTCTCCCGGATGGACCATTTGGAAGTTCCGGGACGATCGGGTTGGACGGTTTGGTCGGATGGTCTGGGACAACTAGAGGAGATCTGGACCTTCTTCCGGACGGACCGTTTGGAAGTTCCGGGACGATCGGTTTGGACGGTTTGGTCGGATCTTTCGGGACAACTAGAGGAGAGCCGGACCTTCTACCGGACGGAACGTTTGGACTGTCCGGGACGGTCGGGTTGGATGGTTTGGTCGTATAGTTTGGAGGGTCCAAGACGGTCGGGTTGGACGGTTTGGACGGATGGTTCGGCACAAACACTTTGGAGGGTCCGAGGCGGTCAGGTTGGACGGTTTGGTTGGATGGTTCGGGACAACTAGAGGAGATCCGGACCTTCTTCCGGACGGACCGTTTGGATGTTCCGGGACGGTCGGGTTGGACGGTTTGGTCGGATGGTTCGGGACCGACAGTTTGGAGGGTCTGAGACGGTCGGGTTGGACGGTTTGGTCGGATGGTTCGGGACAACTAGTGGAGATCCGGACCTTCTTCCGGACAGACCGTTTGGATGTTGCGGCACGGTCGTGTTGGACGGTTTGGTCGGATGATTCGGGACAACTAGAGGAGATCCGGACCTTCTTCCGGACGGACCGTTTGGTTGTTCCGGGACGGTCGGGATGGACGGTTTGGTCGGATGGTTCGGGACAACAAGAGGAGATCCGGACCTTCTTCCGGACGGACCGTTTGGATGTTTCGGGACGGTTTGGTCGGATGGTTTGGTCAGATGGTTCGGGACAACTAGAGGAGATCCGGACCTTCTTCCGGACGGACCGTTTGGATGTTTCGGGACGGTTTGGTCGGCTGGTTTGGTCAGATGGTTCGGGACAATTAGAGGAGATCCGGACCTTCTTCCGGACGGACCGTTTGGATGTTTCGGGACGGTTTGGTTGGACGGTTTGGTCGGATGGTTCGGGACAACTAGAGGAGATCCGGACCTTCTTCCGTACGGACCGTTTGGATGTTTCGGGACGGCCGGGTTGGATGGTTTGGTCAGATGGTTCGGGACAACTAGAGGAGATCCGGACCTTCTTCCGGACAGACCGTTTGGATGCTGCGGGACGGTCGGGTTGGACGGTTTGGTCGGATGGTTCGGGACAACTAGAGGAGATCCGGACCTTCTTCCGGACGGACCGTTTGGTTGTTCCGGGACGGTCGGGATGGATGGTTTGGTCGGATGGTTCGGGACAACAAGAGGAGATCCGGACCTTCTTCCGGACGGCCCGTTTGGATGCTTCGGGACGGTTTGGTCGTATGGTTTGGTCAGATGGTTCGGGACAACTAGAGGAGATCCGGACCTTCTTCCGGACGGATCGTTTGTTTGTTCCGGAACGGTCGGGTTTGGTCGGATGGTTCGGGACCAACAGTTTGGAGCGTCCGACACGGTCGGGTTGGACGATTTGGTCGGATGGTTTGGGACCAACAGTTTGGAGGGTCCGGGACGGTCGGGTTGGATGGTTTGGTCGGATGGTTCGGGACCAATAATTTGGAGGGTCCGCGGCGGTCGGGTTGGACGGTTTGGTCGGATGGTTCGGGACAACTAGAGGAGATCCGTTCCTTCTTCCTGACGGACCATTTGGAAGTTCCGGGACGATCAGGTTGGACGGTTTGGTCGGATGGTTCGGGACAACTAGAGGAGAGCCGGACCTTCTTCCGGATGGACCGTTTGGACGGTCCGGGAGGGTCGGGTTGGACGGTTTGGTAGGATGGTTCGGCACAACTGGAGGAGATCCGGACCTTCTTCCGGACGGACCGTTTGGATGTTCCGAGACGATCGGGTTGGACGGTTTGGTCGGATGGTTCGGGACAACTCGAGGAGAGCTGGACCTTCTTCCGGACGGACCGTTTGGATGGTCCGGGACGGTCGGGTTGGATGGTTTGGTCGGATGGTTCGGGACCAACAGTTTGGACGGTCCGGGACGGTCGGGTTGGACGGTTTGGTCGGATGGTTCGGGACCAACAGTTTGGTGGGTCCGAGACGGTCGGGTTGGACGGTTTGGTCTGATGGTTCGGGACCAACAGTTTGGTGGGTCCGAGACGGTCGGGTTGGATGCTTTTGTCGGATGGTTCGGGAGCAATAGAGGAGAACCGGTCCTTCTTTCGGACGGACCGTTTGGAATGTCCGGGACGATCGGGTTGGACGGTTTGGTCGGATGGTTCGGGATAGTTAGAGCAGATCTAGACCTTCCGGCCGGACCATTTGGTAGTTCCAGGACAGTTGGGTTGGACGGTTTTTGTCGGATGGTTCGGGACCAACAGTCTGGAGGGTCTGAGATGGTCGGGTTGGACGGTTTGGTTGGATGGTTCGGGACAACTGGAGGAGATCCGGACCTTCTTTCGGACGGACCGTTTGGATGTACCGGGACGATCGGCTTGGACGGTTTTCTCGGATGGTTCGGGACAACTAGAGGAGATCCGGACCTTCTTCCGGACGGACCGTTTGGAAGTTCCGGGACGGTCGGGTTGGACGATTTGGTCAGATGGTTCGGGACAACTAGAGGAGATCCGGACCTTCTGCCGGACGGACCGTTTGGTTGTTCCGGGACGACCGGGTTGGACGGCTTGGTCGGATGGATTGGGACAACAAGAGGGAGATCCGGACCTTCATCAGGACGGACCGTTTCTATGTTCTGGGACGGTCGGATTTGGTCGGATGGTTCTGGACCAACAGTTTGGAGTGTCCGAGATGGTCGGGTTGGACGATTTGGTCGGATGGTTCGGGACCAGCAGTTTGGACGGTCCGAGACGGTCGGGTTGCATGATTTGGTCGGACGATTCGGGACCAATAGTTTGGAGGGTCCGGGACGGTCGGGTTGGACAGTTTGGACGGATGGTTCGGGACCAACAGTTTGGAGGGTCCGAGACGGTCGGGTTGGACGGTTTGGTCGGATGGTTCAGGAACAACAGTTTGGAGTGTCCGGGACGGTCGGGTTGGATGGTTTTGTCGGATGATTCAGGAGAACTAGAGGAGAGCCGGACTTCTTCCAGACGGACCGTTTGGACGGTCCGGAACGGTCGGGTTGGACGGTTTGGTCGCATGGTTCGGGACCAACAGTTTGGAGGGTCCGGAACGGTCGGGTTGGATGGTTTGGTCGGATGGTTCGGGTCAACTAGAGGAGAGCCGGACCTTCTTCCGGACGGAATGTTTGTACGGTCCGGGACGGTCGGGTTGGACGGTTTGGTCGGATGGTTCGGGACCAACAGTTTGGAGGGTCCGAGACGGTCGGGTTGGACAGTTTGGTCGGTTGGTTCGGGACCAACAGGTTGGACGGTTTGGTCGGATGGTTCGGGGCAACTAGAGGAGATCCAGACCTTCTTCCGGACGGACCGTTTGGATGTTTCGGGACGGTCGAGTTGGACGGTTTGGTCGGATGGTTTGGTCAGATGGTTCGGGACAACTAGAGGAGATCCGGACCTTCTTCCGGACGGACCGTTTGTTTGTTCCGGGACGGTCGGGTTTGGTCGGATGGTTCGGGACCAACAGTTTTGGAGCGTCCGAGACGGTCGGGTTGGACGATTTGGTCGAATGGTTCGGGACCAACAGTTTGGAGGGTCCGGGACGGTCGGGTTGAATGGTTTGGTCAGATGGTTCGGGAGAACTAGAGGAGAGCCGGACCTTCTTCCAGACGGAACGTTTGGAAGGTCCGGGATGGTCGGGTTGGATGGTTTGGTCGGATGGTTCGGGACCAATAGTTTGGAGGGTCCACGGCGGTCGGGTTGGACGGTTTGGTCGGATGGTTCGAGACAACTAGAGGTGATCCGTTCCTTCTTCCGGGGAGATACGGACCTTCTTCCGGACGGACCGTTTGGATGTTCCGGGACGATCGGGTTGGACGGTTTGGTCGGATGGTTCGGGACAACTAGAGGAGAGCCGGACCTTCTTCCGGACGGAACGTTTGGACGGTCCGGGACGGTCGGGTTGGACGGTTTGGTCGGTTGGTTCGGGACCAACAGTTTGGAGGGTCCAAGAGGGTCGGATTGGACGGTTTGGTCGGATGGTTCGGGACCAATAGTTTGGTGGGTCCGAGACGGTCGGGTTGGACGGTTTGGTCGGTTGGTTCGGGACCAACAGGTTGGACGGTTTGATCGGATGGTTCGGGACAACTAGAGGAGATCCGGACCTTCTTCCGGACGGACCGTTTGGATGTTTCGGAACGGTCGGGTTGGACAGTTTGGTCGGACGGTTTGGTCAGATGGTTCGGGACAACTAGAGGAGATCCGGACGTTCTTCCGAACGGACCGTTTGTTTGTTCCGGGACGGTCGGGTTTGGTCGGATGGTTCGGGACCAACAGTTCGGAGGGTCCGGGACGGTCGGGTTGGATGGTTTGGTCGGATGGTTCGGGAGAACTAGAGGAGACCCGGACCTTCTTCCAGACGGAACGTTTGGAAGGTCCGGGATGGTCGGGTCGGACGGTTTGTTCGGAAGGTTCGGCACCAATAGTTTGGAGGATCCGCGGCGGTCGGGTTGGACGGTTTGGTCGGATGGTTCGGGACAACTAGAGGAGATCCGTTCATTCTTCCTGACGGACCATTTGGAAGTTCCGGGACAATCGGGTCGGACGGTTTGGTCGGATGGTTCGGGACAGGTAGAGGAGAGCCGGACCTTCTTCCGGACGGACCGTTTGGACGGTCCGGGAACGTCGGGGTGTACGGTTTGGTCGGGTGGTTCGGGACCAATAGTTTGGAGGGTCCGGGACGGTCGGGTTGGACGGTTTGGTCGGATGGTTCGGGACCGATAGTTCGGTGGGTCCGAGACGGTCGGGTTGGACCATTTGGTCGGATGGTTCGGGACCCACAGTTTGGACGGTCCGGGACGGTCGGGTTGGATGGTTTGGTAGGATGGTTCGGGACCAACAGTTTGGTGGGCCCGAGACGGTCGGGTTGGACGGTTTGGTCCGATGGTTCGGCACAACTAGAGGACATCCGGACCTTCTTCCGGACGGACCGTTTGGATGTTCCGAGAAGATCGGGTTCGACAGTTTGGTCGGATGGTTCGGGACAACTAGAGGAGAGCTGGACCTTCTTCCGGACGGACCGTTCGGACGGTCCGGGACGGTCGGGTTGGAGGGTTTGGTCGGATGGTTCGGGACCAACAGTTTGGACGGTCCGGGACGGTCGGGTTGGACGGTTTGGTCGGATGGTTCGGGACCAACAGTTTGGTGGGTCCGAGACGGTCGGGTTGGACGGTTTGGTCGGATGGTTCGGGACCAACCGTTTGGATGTTCCGGGACGATCGGGTTGGACGGTTTGGTCGGATGGTTCGGGACCAACAGTTCGGAGCGTCCGAGACGGTCGGTTTGGACGGCTTGGTCGGATGGTTTGGGACAACTAGAGGGAGATCCGGACCTTCATCTGGACGGACAGTTTGTATGTTCCGGGACGGTCAGATTTGGTCAGATGGTTCTGGACCAACAGTTTGGAGCATCCGAGATGGTCGGGTTGGACGATTTGGTCGGATGGTTCGGGACCAACAGTTTGGAGGTTCCGAGACTGTCGGGTTGCATGATTTGGTCGGACGATTCGGGACCAATAGTTTGGAGGGTCCGGGACGGTCGGGTTGGACAGTTTGGACGGATGGTTCGGGACCAACAGTTTGGAGGGTCCGGGACGGTCGGGTTGGATGGTTTTCTCGGATGATTCAGGAGAACTAGAGGAGAGCCGGACTTCTTCCGGACGCACCGTTTGAACGGCCCGGGATGGTCGGGTTGGACGGTTTGGTCGCATGGTTCGGGACCAACAGTTTGGAGGGTCCGGAGCGGTCGGGTTGGACGGTTAGGTCGGATGGTTCGGCGCAACTAGAGGAGAACCGGACCTTCTTCCGGACGGACCGTTTTGATGTTCCGGGACGATCGGGTTGGACGGTTGGTTGGATGGTTCAGGACAACTAGAGGAGAGCCGGACCTTCTTCCGGACGGAACGTTTGGACGGTCCGGGACAGTCGGGTTAGACGGTTTGGTCGGATGGTTCGGGACCAACAGTTTGGAGGGTCCGGGACGGTCGGGTTGGACGGTTTGGTCGGATGGTTCGGGACCAACAGTTTGGTGGGTCCGGGACGGTCGGGTTGGACGGTTTGGTCGGATGGTTCGGGACCAACAGTTTGGTGGGTCCGAGACGGTCGGGTTGGACGGTTTGGTCGGATGGTTCGGGATCAACAGTTTGGACGGTCCGGGACGGTCGGGTTGGATGCTTTGGTCGGATGGTTCGGGAGCAATAGAGGAGAACCAGACCTTCTTTCGGACGGACTGTTTGGAAGGTCCGGGACGGTCGGGTTGCACGGCTTGGTCGAATGGTTCGGGACAGTTAGAGGAGATCAAGACCGTCCAGCCGGACCATTTGGTAGTTCCAGGACAGTCGGGTTGGACGGGTTGGGCGGTTTCGACAGATGGTTCGGGACCAACAGTTTGGAGGGTTCGAGACGGTCATGTTGGACGGTTTGGTCGGATGGTTCGGGACCAACAGTCTGGAGGGTCTGAGACGATGGGGTTGGACGGTTTGGTTGGATGGTTCGGGACAACTAGAGGAGATTCGGACCTTCTTTCGGACGGACCGTTTGGATGTTCCGGGACGATCGGCTTGGACGGTTTGGTCGGATGGTTCGGGACCAACAGTTTGGTGGGTCCGGGACGGTCGGGTTGGACGGTTTGGTCGGTTGGTTCGGGACCAACAGTTTGGAAGGTCTGGGACGGTCGGGTTGGACGGTTTGGTCGGATGGTTCGGGACAACTAGAGGAGATCCGGAACTTCTTCCGGACAGGCAGTTTGGACGGTCCGGGACGGTCGGGTTGGAAGGTTTGGTCGGGTGGTTCGGGACCCACAGTTTGGAGGGTCCAGGACGGTCGGGTTGGACGGTTTGGTCAGATGGTTCGGAACCAACAGTTTGGTGGGTCCGGGACGGTCGGGTTGGATGGTTTAGTCGGATGGTTTGGGAGAACTAGAGGAGAAACGGACCTTCTTCCGGATGGACCGTTTGGAAGGTCCGGGACGGTTGGGTTGGACGGTTTGGTCGTATGGTTTGGGACATTAGATGAGTTCTAGACCTTCCGGACGGACCATTTGGAAGTTCCAGGACAGTCGGGTTGGACGGCTTGGTCGGGTGGTTCGGGACCAACAGTTCGGAGGGTCTGAGACGGCCGGGTTGGACTGTTTGGTTGGATGGTTCGGGACAACTAGAGGAGATCCATTCCTTCTTCCGGACGGACCGTTTGGAAGTTTCGGGACGATCGGGTTGGACGGTTTGGTCGGATGGTTCGGGACCAACAGTTTGGAGGGTCCGGGACGGTCGGGTTGGACGGTTTGGTCGGATGGTTCGGGACCAACAGTTTGGAGGGTCCGGGACGGTCGGGTTGGACGGTTTGGTCGGATGGTTCGGGACCGACAGTTCGGTGGGTCCGAGACGGTCGGGTTGGTCCATTTGGTCGGATGGTTCGGGACCAACAGTTTGGACGGTCCGGGACGGTCGGGTTGGATGCTTTGGTCGGATGGGTCGGGAGCAGTAGAGGAGAACCGGGCATTCTTCTGGACAGGCAGTTTGGAAGGTCCGGGACGGTCGGGTTGCACGGTTTGGTAGGATGGTTCGGGACCAACTGTTTGGAGGGCCCGGGACGGTCAGGTTGGACTGTTTGGTCGGATGGTTCGGGACAACTAAAGGAGATCCGGACCTTCTTCCGGACGGACCGTTTGGATGTTCCGAAACGATCGGGTTGGACGGTTTGGTCGGATGGTTCGGGACAACTGGAGGAGAGCTGGACCTTCTTCCGAACGGACCGTTTGGACGGTCTGGGACGGTCGGGTGGGATGGTTTGGTCCGATGGTTCGGGACCAACAGTTTGGACGGTCCAGGACGGTCGGGTTGGACGGTTTGGTCGGATGGTTCGGGGCCAACAGTTTGGTGGGTCCGAGACGGTCGGGTTTGACGGTTTGGTCGGATGGTTCGGGATCAACAGTTTGGACGGTCCGGGACGGTCGGGTTGGATGCTTTGGTCGGATGGTTCGGGAGCAATAGAGGAGAACCGGACCTTCTTTCGGACGGACTGTTTGGAAGGTCCGGGACGGTCGGGTTGCACGGCTTGGTCGAATGGTTCGGGACAGTTAGAGGAGATCAAGACCGTCCAGCCGGACCATTTGGTACTTCCAGGACAGTCGGGTTGGACGGGTTGGGCGGTTTCGACGGATGGTTCGGGACCAACAGTTTGGAGGGTTCGAGACGGTCATGTTGGACGGTTTGGTCGGATGGTTCGGGACCAACAGTCTGGAGGGTCTGAGACGATGGGGTTGGACGGTTTGGTTGGATGGTTCGGGACAACTAGAGGAGATTCGGACCTTCTTTCGGACGGACCGTTTGGATGTTCCGGGACGATCGGGTTGGACGGTTTTGGTCGGATGGTTTGGGACCAACAGTTTGGTGGTTCCGGGATGGTCGGGTTGGACGGTTTGGTCGGTTGGTTTGGGACCAACAGTTTGGAAGGCCTGGGACGGTCGGGTTGGACGGTTTTGGTCGGATGGTTTGGGACCAACAGTTTGGTGGGTCCGGGACGGTCGGGTTGGACGGTTTTGGTCGGTTGGTTTGGGACCAACAGTTTGGACGGTCCGAGACGGTCGGGTTGGACGGTTTGGTCAGATGGTTCGGGACCACCAGTTTGGACGGTCCGGGACGGTCGGGTTGGATGCTTTGGTCGGATGGTTCGGGATAAGTAGAGGAGAACCGGACCTTCTTTCGGACGGACCGTTTGGAAGGTCCGGGACGGTCGGGTTGGACCGTTTGGTCGTATGGTTTGGGACAATTAGAGGAGATCTAGACCTTTCGGACGGACCATTTGGAAGTTGCAGGACAGTCGGGTTGGACGGCTTGGTCGGATAGTTCGGGACCAACAGTTTGGACGGTCTGAGACGGTCGGGTTGGACTATTTGGTTGGACGGTTCGGGACAACTAGAGGAGATAGGGACCTTCTTCCGGGCGGAACTGTTTGGAAGTTCCTGGACGGTCGGGTTGGAGGGTTTGGTCGGATGGTTCGGGACCAACAGTTTGGAGGGTTCGAGACGGTCGAGTTGGACGGTTTGGTCGGATGGTTGGGGAAAACCAGAGGAGAACCGAACCTTCTACCGGACGGACCGTTTGCATGGTCCGGGACGGTCGGGTTGTATGGTTTGGTCGGACGGATCGGGACAACTAAAGGAGATCAGGACCTTCCTCCGGACGGACTGTTCGGAAGTTTCGGGACGGTCGGGTTGGACGGTTTGGTCGAACGGTACGGGACCAACAGTTTGGAGGGTCCGAGACGGTCGGGTTGGATGGCTTGCTCGGATGGTTCGAGATCAACAATTCGGAGGGACTGGGATTGTCGGGTTGGACGGTTTGGTCGGATGGTTCGGGACAACTAGAGGAGAACCTTCTTCCGGACGGACCGTTTGGAAGTTCCGGGACGATCAGGTTGGACGGTTTTGTCAGATGGTTCGGGACAACTAGAGGAGATCCGGACCGTCTTCCGGACGGACCGTTTGTTTGTTCCGGGACGGTCGGGTTTGGTCGGATGGTTCGGGATCAACAGTTTGGAGCGTCCGAGACGGTCGGGTTGGACGATTTGGTCGGATGATTCGGGACCAACAGTTTGGAGGGTCCAGGACGGTCGGGTTGGATGGTTTGGTCGGATGGCTCGGGAGAACTAGAGGAGAGTCGGACCTTCTTCCGGACGGTACGTTTGGATGGTCCGGGATGGTCGGGTTGGACGGTTTGGTCGGATGGTTCGGGACTAATAGTTTGCAGGTTCCGCGGCGGTCGGGTTGGACGGTTTGGTCAGATCGTTCGGGACAACTAGAGGAGATCCGTTCCTTCTTCCGGATGGACCGTTTGGAAGTACCGGGACGATCGGGTTGGACGGTTTGGTCGGATGGTTCGGGACAACTAGAGGAGATCAGGACCTTCTTCCGGACGGACCGTTTGGAAGTTTCGGGACGGTCGGGTTGGACGGTTTGGACAGATGGTTCGGGACAACTAGAGGAGATCCGGACCGTCTTTCGGACGGACCGTTTGTTTGTTCCGGGACGGTCGGGTTTGGTCGGATGGTTCGGGACCAACAGTTTGGAGGGTCCGAGATGGTCGGGTTGGACTGTTCGGTTGGATGGTTCGCGACAACTAGAGGAGATACGGACCTTCTTCCGGATGGAACCGTTTGGAAGTTCCTGGACGGCCGGGTTGGAGGGTTTGGTCGGACGGTTCGGGACCAACATTTTGGAGGGTCCGGGACGGTCGGTTAGACTGTTTGGTCGGATGGTTCGGGACCAACAGTTTGAAGGGTCCGAGGCGGTCGGGTTGGACGGTTTGGTCGGATGGTTCGGGGACAACAGTTTGGAGGGTCCGGGACGGTCAGGTTGGACGGTTTGGTCGGATGGTTCGGGACCAACAGTTTGGAGGGTCCAAGAGGGTCAGGTTGGACGGTTTGGTCGGATGGTTCAGAACCAACAGTTCGGAGGGTCTGGGACGATCGGGTTGGACGGTTTGGTCGGATGGTTCGGGACCAACAGTTTGGAGGGTCCAAGAGGGTCGGGTTGGACGGTTTAGTCGGATGGTTCGGGACCAACAGTTTGGAGGGTCCGAGACGGTCGGGTTGGACGGCTTGGTCGGATGGTTCGGGACCAACAGTATGGATGGTCTGGGACGGTCGGGTTGGACGGTTTGGTCGGATGGTTCGGGACCAACAGTTTGGAGGGTCCAAGAGGGACGGATTGGACAGTTTGGTCGGATGGTTCGGGACCAACAGTTTGGAGGGTACGAGACGGTCGGGTTGGACGGTTTGGTCGGATGGTTCGGCACCAATAGTTCGGAGGGTCTGGGACAGTCGGATTGGACGGTTTGGTCGGATGGTTCGGGACCAACAGTTTGGAGGGTCCGGGACAGTCGGATTGGACGGTTTGGTCGGATGGTTCGGAACCAACAGTTTGGTGGGTCCGGAACGGTCGGGTTGGACAGTTTGTTCGGTTGGTTCGGGGCCAACAGTTTGGACGGTTTGGTCGGATGGTTCGGGACAACTAGAGGAGATCCGGACCCTCTTCCGGATGGACCGTTTGGATGTTTCGGGACGGTCGGGTTGGACGGTTTGGTCGGATGGTTTGGTTAGATGGTTCGGGACAACTAGAGAAGATCCGAACCTTCTTCCGGACGGACCGTTTGTTTGTTCCGGGACGGTCGGGTTTGGTCGGACGGTTCGGGACCAACAGTTTGGAGCGTACGAGATGGTCGGGTTGGACGATTTGGTCAGATGGTTTGGGACCAACAGTTTGGAGGGTCCGGGACGGTCGGGTTGGAGGGTTTGGTCGTATGGTTCGGGAGAACTAGAGGAGAGCCGGACCTTCTTCCAGACGGAACGTTTGGAAGGTCCGGGATGGTCGGGTTGGACGGTTTGGTCGGATGGTTCGGGACCAATAGTTTGGAGGGTCCGCGGCGGTCGGGTTGGACGGTTTGGTCGGATGGTTCGGGACAACTAGAGGAGATCTGGACCTTCCTCCGGACAGACCGTTTGGAAGTTCCGGGACGATCGGGTTGGACGGTTTGGTCGGATGGTTCGGGACAGCTTGAGAAGAGCCGGACCTTCTTCCGGACGGACCGTTTGGACGGTCCGGCACGGTCGGGTTGGACGGTTTGGTCGGATGGTTCGGGACCAACTGTTGGGAGGGTCCGGGACGGTCGGGTTGGACGGTTTGGTCGGATGGTTCGGGACCGACAGTTCGGTGGGTCCGAGACGGTCGGGTTGGACCATTTGGTGGGATGGTTCGGGACCAACAGTTTGGACGGTCCGGGACGGTCGGGTTGGATGCTTTGGTCGGATGGGTCGGGAGCAGTAGAGGAGAACCGGACATTCTTCCGGACAGGCAGTTTGGAAGGTCCGGGACGGTCGGGTTGCACGGTTTGGTAGGATGGTTCGGGACCAACAGTTTGGAGGGCCCGGGACGGTCGGGTTGGACGGTTTGGTCGGATGGTTCGGGACAACTAGAGGAGATCCGGACCTTCTTCCGGACGGACGGTTTGGATGTTCCGAGACGATCGGGTTGGACGGTTTGGTCGGATGGTTCGGGACAACTAGAGGAGAGCTGGACCTTCTTCCGGACGGACCGTTTGGACGGTCTGGGACGGTCGGGTTGGATGGTTTGGTCCGATGGTTCGGGACCAACAGTTTGGACGGTCCAGGACGGTCGGGTTGGACGGTTGGACGGTTTGGTCGGATGGTTCGGGACCAAGAGTTTGGTGGGTCCGAGACGGTCGGGTTGGACGGTTTGGTCGGATGGTTCGGGATCAACAGTTTGGATGGTCCGGGACGGTCAGGATGGATGCTTTGGTCGGATGGTTCGGGAGCAATAGAGGAGAACCGGACCTTCTTTCGGACGGACCGTTTGGAAGGTCCGGGACGGTCTGGTTGGACGGTTTGGTCGGATGGTACGGGACAGTTAGAGGAGATCTAGACCGTCCGGCCGGACCATTTGGTAGTTCCAGGACAGTCGGATTGGACGGTTTCGACGGATGGTTCGGGACCAACAGTTTGGAGGTTTCGAGACAGTCGTGTTGGACGGTTTGGTCGGATGGTTCGGGACCAACAGTCTGGAGGGTCTGAGACGATCGGGTTGGACGGTTTGGTTGGATGGTTCGGGACAACTAGAGGAGATCCGGACCTTCTTTCGGACGGACCAATTGGATGTTCCGGGACGATCGGCTTGGACGGTTTAATCTGATGGTTCGGGACAACTAGAGGAGATCCGGACCTTCTTCCGGACGGACCGTTTGGAAGTTCCGGGACGGTCGGGTTGGACGGTTTGGTCGGATGGTTCGGGACAACTAGAGGAGATCCGGACCTTCATCCGGACGGACCGTTTGGTTGTTCCGGGACGACCGGGTTGGACGGCTTGGTCGGATGGTTTGGGAGAACTAGAGGGAGGTCCGGACCTTCATCAGGACGGACCGTTTGTATGTTCCAGGACGGTCGGATTTGGTCGGATGGTTCTGTACCAACAGTTTGGAGCATCCGAGATGGTCAGGTTGGACGATTTGGTTGGATGGTTCGGGACCAACAGTTTGGAGGGTCCGAGACGGTCGGGTTGCATGATTTGGTCGGTCGATTCGGGACCAATAGTTTGGAGGGTCCGGGCGGTCGAGTTGGACAGTTTGGACGGATGGTTCGGGACCGACAGTTTGGAGGGTCCGAGACGGTCGGGTTGGACGGTTTGGTCGGATGGTTCGGGAACAACAGTTTGGAGGATCCGGGACGGTCGGGTTGGATGGTTTTGTCGGATGATTCAGGAGAACTAGAGGGGAGCCGGACTTCTTCCGGACGGACCGTTTGGACGGTCCGGGGACGGTCAGGTTGGACGGTTTGGTCGCATGGTTCGGGACCAACAGTTCGGAGGGTCTGGGACGATCGGGTTGGACGGTTTGGTCGGCTGGTTCGGGACAACTAGAAGAGATCCGGACCTTCTTCCGGACGGACCATTTGGATGTTACGGGACGATCGGGTTGGACGGTTTGGTCGGATGGTTCGGGACCAACAGTTTGGAGGGTCCGGGACGGTCGGGTTGGACGGTTTGGTCGGATGGTTCGGGACCAACAGTTTGGTGGGTCCGAGACGGTCGGGTTGGACGGTTTGGTCGGATGGTTCGGGAGCAGTAGAGGAGAACCGGACCTTCTTCCGGACAGGCAGCTTGGAAGGTCCGGGACGGTCGGGTTGGACGGTTTGGTCGAATGTTTCGGGACCAACAGTTTGGATGGTCCGAGACGGTCGGGTTGGACGGTTTGGTCAGATGGTTCGGGACCACTAGTTTGGACGGTCCGGGACGGTCGGGTTGGATGCTTTGGTCGGATGGTTCGGGAGAAGTAGAGGAGAACCGGACCTTCTTTCGGACGGACCGTTTGGATGTTTCGGGACGGTCGGGTTGGACGGTTTGGTCGGATGGTTCGGGACAACTAGAGGAGATCCGGACCTTCTTCCGGACGGACCGTTTGGATGTTCCGGGACGATCGGGTTGGACGGTTTGGTCGGATGGTTCGGGACAACTAGAGGAGAGCCGGACCTTCTTCCGGACGGAACGTTTGGACGGTCCGGGATGGCCGGGTTCGACGGTTTGGTCGGATGGTTCGGGACCAACAGTTTGGAGGGTCCGGGACGGTCAGGTTGGACGGTTTTGGTCGGATGGTTCGGGACCAACAGTTTGGTGGGTCCGAGACGGTCGGGTTGGACGGTTTGGTCGGTTGGTTCGGGACCAACAGTTTGGACGGTCCGGGACTGTCGGGTTGGATGCTTTGGTCGGATGGTTCGGGAGCAGTAGCGCAGAACCGGACCTTCTTTCGGACGGACCGTTTGGAAGGTCCGGGACGGTCGGGTTAGACGGTTTGGTCGGATGGTTCGGGACCAACAGTTTGGAGGGCCCGGGACGGTCGGGTTGGACGGTTTTGATCGAATGGTTCGGGACCAACAGTTTGGACGGTCCGAGATGGTCGGGTTGGACGGTTTGGTCAGATGGTTCGGGACCTCCAGTTTGGACGGTCTGGGACGGTCGGGTTGGATGCTTTGGTCGGATGGTTCGGGAGAAGTAGAGAAGAACCGGACCTTCTTTCGGACCGACCGTTTGGAAGGTCCGGGACGGTCGGGTTGGACGGTTTGGTCGTATGGTTTGGGACAATTAGAAGAGATCTAGACCTTCCGGACGGACCATTTGGAAGTTGCTGGACTGTCGGGTTGGACGGCTCGGTCGGATAGTTCGGGACCAACAGTTTGGAGGGTCTGAGACGGTCGGGTTGGACTGTTTGGTTGGACGGCTCGGGACAGCTAGAGGAGATAGGGACCTTCTTCCGGGCCGAACCGTTTGGAAGTTCTTGCACGGTCGGGTTGGAGGGTTTGGTCGGATGGTTCGGGACCAACAGTTTGGAGGGTTCGAGACGGTCGGGTTGGACGGTTTGGTCGGATGGTTTGGGAAAACCTGAGGAGAACCGAACCTTCTTCCGACGGACCGTTTGCATGGTCCGGGACGGTCGGGTTGTACGGTTTGGTCGAACGGATCGGGACAACTAGAGGAGATCTGGACCTTCCTCCGGACGGACCGTTCGGAAGTTTTCGGGACGGTCGGGTTGGACGGTTTGGTCGGACGGTACGGGACCAACAGTTTGGAGGGTCCGAGACGGTCGGGTTGGATGGCTTGCTCGGATGGTTCGAGATCAACAATTCGAAGGGACTGGGGTTGTCGAGTTGGACGGTTTGGTCGGATGGTTCGGGACAACTAGAGGAGAACCTTCTTCCGGACGGACCGTTTGGAAGTTCCGGGACCATGAGGTCGGACGGTTTTGTCAGATGGTTCGGGACAACTAGAGGAGATCCAGACCGTCTTCCGGACGGACCGTTTGTTTGTTCCGGGACGGTCGGGTTTGGTCGGGTGGTTCGGGATCAACAGTTTGGAGCGTCCGAGACGGTCGGGTTGGACGATTTGGTTGGATGATTCGGGACCAACAGTTTGGAGGGTCCAGGACGGTCGGGTTGGATGGTTTGGTCGGATGGCTCGGGAGAACTAGAGGAGAGTCGGACCTTCTTCCGGACAGTACGTTTGGATGGTCCGGGATGGTCGGGTTGGACGGTTTGGTCGGATGGTTCGAGACCAATAGTTTGCAGGTTCCGCGGCGGTCGGGTTGGACGGTTTGGTCAGATGGTTCGGGACATGATGAGAATGTCCCTAACAATGATGTACCTCCATCCTCATCAACTGAAGAAACTCCAAAAGGACCAATGACACGAGCAAGAACTCGACAAATCGCTCAACAGGTGAATCTTCTCCTTAATGAATATTTTGATCCTAATGAGACTTGGCTACTACCTAAAGCATGTACATTATGTCTCCTTAGGTTTGAATACAACAAGGAACAAGAAAGGGAAGATAGTACAAAATTAGAATACAAGAAAGATCATAGTTTTCTTGCCCCTCAAGTAGACCAAGCAAAAGATCTACTGCTGATATTTTAAAAGAAGCTTTCTTGCTCCTCAAGTAGATCTAGAAAAGATCTATTGTTGATATTTGAAAGAAGCTTTCTTGCTCCTCAAGTAGATCTATTTTTGATATTTTTAAAGAACTCAAATCCAATTTGAGTTTTACTATGGAGAAGCTTCAAGACCAAGAAATATGGCCATCATAGTGTAGCCAGGTTATGAAGTCATCGCTTATGTCATCATATATTTGAGGTCATCGCATACATCATCTTCAAACATGATGTAAGCGCTTATGTCATTATCTTTCTTGGTCATTAAGTAATGAGTTGTAAAGTTAGATTGTAACCTATAAATAGAGGGCTACCCCCTCATATGTAACTTAGACTTGAAATTTCAGAATTGAGAGCTCTTGCTCCTTTAGTGTGTGACGTATTTCCACCACATAGAGGATTGGGAGTTATCTGAGATTTGCTTCTCCGTTGTTCTTGCGATTGCTTGACGATTGCTTGAACGTGTTGCTCCACGTTAGTGAGTAACAAAGGGCCGAAAGCGTGTTGTTGGGTGAATCGAGTGCCGTAGGCTTCCGTAATCGAGACGGTGGTTGACGGTGTCATTCATCAGGCTTCACGGGCTAGTTATCCCGGAATCCTACGACGTGAAGATCGGGCACCCCCGGTTCGCATCATCTTGGTATCAGAGCTCGAGGTTTACACGGTAGGATCTGTATCTTTACTATCCAATAGTTGTAGCTATTTTATTTCCTATCCAGAAAAAGCCCCGCAAAAATATTGTTCTTAAGCCCTAGAATCAATTGAAAATTTTGGTGAGTTTTGCTAGGTTTTAATCCATTAGAATCTTGCTTGCTTGCTGATCCAAAAAAAATTGCATTGTCTTTGTTTCATCTAAAATATACCAAATCAGTCCCTCCATTCTACTCTCTGTTTCTGCCAATATTTTGTTCCTTGAACTTCACTCATATTTGTTGGTATATATTTCTATATTTTGCAACTACTCAATACCAACATCCAGATTATCCCAGAAGTGTTTTTATTTATTTAGCACACTTATTATCAACCACATATAAGTGAAGTCTTGCTTGCCTAGAAGAAAGGACCTTGGTACAAAAGAAAAGAAAAGAGAAGAGGAAAACAAAAAGAGGAAAATAAAAAAAGTAAAGTAAAAGAGAGGAAAAGGAGAAGATAAAGAAAGAGTACCTGGGGTCTTTTCGGCAATACTTCATAGCTTGTACTTCTTAGTGTGCAAATCTGAATATATCTCTATTACAATCCAACTATTATCTTTCCACCTCCACGAGAGCTATTTTTTTTTCTCTTCTTTACCCCAATCATTCAAATAGCTCATTTCCTTGGATATATTAAGTACATCCCGTTGCTACCAATCTCCACTTACATTTTGGATCACAAGTATTAACTTTCGAGTGTGGATTATTACTTACCATTACAATATCTAGAATTTCAATTGCATAGGTGAAACACAAACCCTCCAAGCTCCACAAAATAGCCGTCGTCTTATTACAGCAGTTAGGGTCTTGATTCACTCACAACACCTTTGCCCAATTACTGCTATTGGAGCATACACTGTTCTTTGATCAAAAGCCATCGTAAGAACTTCGGTAAGCAAGGGTGAGGATTGAGGGATTCCACATACCTAAAACTATTTACGTTGTGCTATTTCTGTGTTTGTATTAACCATGGCAGGAATTGAAGGAGGACCCACTTATGTAACTCAAACCGACCTTGAGAAGCTCACTAATGATTTTAATATACAATTGAATGAAAATATGAGCATTCTTCGTAAAGAAATCATCTCTGAGGTAGGATCTGAGTTCCGGAAGCAATTGGCGGGATTCCAGCATAGCTCACAAGAAGAGCATGTCGGTGAGGAGCTAGATGAGACCGATGAAGAAAGCAGCAGCACGCCAAGCACAGAGGAACCATGCTGCAGCCTCTGCCTCTCGACCTCCACCACCCGAGATAGGAGGCCACTCTGCTTCTCCCTTTCCGCATCTACAACAATGATGCATACCAACGAGGACGACGTGCTGGTCCTCAACCACAAGAAGAAAAATTTGGCAAACTCAAATTTACCATTCCCAGGTTTGAAGGTAATTCTGATCCCGATGCTTATTTAACATGGGAATTAAAGGTAGATAAAATCTTTCGAGTACACAACTATTCGGAAGAAAAGAAGCTTGCCATGGCCGCCTTGGAGTTCGATGGCTATGCACTCATTTGGTGGGAACAAATACAAAACCAACGAGAAGAATATGGTGAACCACCCATTGCCACATGGGCTGAAATGAAGAAAGAGATGAAAGCAAGGTTCGTACCATTGCATTATAAACGTGACTTATTCGATAAATTGCAAGCTTTGAAACAGGGAACTTGTACTGTGGAGGAGTATTATAAGGAAATGGAGCAAGCCATGATTCGTGCATGTGTTCGAGAAGACGAAGAGCAAACAATGTCACGTTTCTTGCATGGACTTCGCCATGATATCAAACGAATTGTAGTCTACCAACCATACCACACCGTGGTAGAATTGGTACACCAAGCTGGAAAAGGCCGAAAGACAATTGTTAGAAGATGCTAAATATGCTAGATCCACGCGTACACCATCATCCAACTTAAAGGCTCCATTCAATGCACCCAAGGCTCAATTCAGCTTAGGAAAAGGTACGCCTTCATCTAGTAATTCAACTGCAAATAATGCTAGTTCTTCTCCTGTGTCAAAATCAGCGCCATATTCAAACAAGGACAAGCCAACAACATCATCGAGATCATCCATTGGCTCCACTTCCAAGTCAAGCAATATTATATGCTTCAAGTGCCAAGGAAGAGGACACGTGTCTCGGGTATGCCCAAACAACCGAGTCATGCTAATCAATGAAGATGGAGAATTCATCTCAGATGATGAAGAGGAGGTAGAACAAATTGAGCAAGATGAAAGATTTAATGATGCTCAAGAAGAAAAAGAAGACTGCTCCGACTGCACCTTTGAAACTGGTAATGCACTTGTTGTCAGCAAAGTCCTTAGTGTGCAGCAAAAAGAAGATGAGCATCCACAAAGACTCAATCTTTTCCATACACAAGCAAAGGTAAATGACAAAGTAATCAAGTTAATCATTGATGGAGGTAGTTGTCATAATCTTGCTAGTAAGGAATTATGTGATAAACTTGGATTAAAATTGCTAAAGCATCCCCATCCATACAATGTTCAGTGGCTTAGTGATTTTGGAAGTGTTAAAATCCAACACATGGTTAATGTCACATTTAAAATAAAAGACTATGTTGATACTATTACTTGTGATGTTGTACCCATGACAGTATGCCATTTACTTTTGGGAAGGCCTTGGCTATATGATAGACATGTTACCCATGATGGGAGAGCAAATACATATATGTTTAAGAAAGATGAGAAAAATATAAAGTTATTCCCTATGACTCCTAATCAAATTCTTGCCCAAAACATGCAAAAGAAAGTGGAAGTAAAATTAGGAGATGACAAGATAAACCTAAAAGGAAGAAAAGACGATGAAGGGAAAAAGTTAGTCATGATAACAAATAAACTTGATATACATGGGATAAGAAACAATTCTGAATTAATGCATATTGTTCTCATCTATAAAGATAATCTGATTTCGACTAACAATGCAACAAAGCTTCCTAGTATTGTTTTCAAAAGTCTTGCAGGATTATGGAGATGTATTTCCAGAAGAAATACCTACTGGACTTCCTCCTATTAGAGGCATTGAGCACCAAATTGATCTCATTCCTGGTGCCTCACTACCTAATCGTCCTCCATATCGCACTAATCCAGAGGAGACCAAAGAAATTCAAAGACAAGTACAAGGTCTACTTGAAAAAGGGTATGTTCGCGAAAGTCTTAGTCCTTGTGCTGTTCCAGTCATTTTAGTCCCTAAAAAGGATGGATCATGGAGAATGTGCATTGATTGTAGAGCCATAAATAATATTACAATTAGGTATCGTCACCCTATACCTAGGCTTGATGATATGCTTGATGAACTTAGTGGTTCTAAAATATTCTCTAAGATTGATTTGAAAAGTGGATACCACCAAATTAGAGTTAAACCTGGAGATGAATGGAAAACTGCTTTTAAAACAAAATTTGGTTTGTATGAATGGTTGGTTATGCCCTTTGGTTTGACTAATGCGCCTAGTACATTCATGAGACTAATGAATCATATTTTAAGAGCATTCATTGGTAGATTTGTTGTGGTATATTTTGATGACATATTGATCTATAGCAAATCCATGGAAGAACATGTTAAACATCTAACACAAGTACTAGAAGTGCTAAGAAAGGAACAATTGTATGCCAATCTTGAGAAGTGCATTTTTTGTACAAACAAAGTTGTCTTCTTAGGTTTTATTGTTTCAAGTCAAGGAGTTGAGGTAGATGAGTCAAAAATAGAAGCTATTGAAAATTGGCCTACTCCTTTGAATGTCAGCCAAGTAAGAAGTTTTCATGGATTAGCCGGATTCTATCGCCGTTTTGTTAAGGATTTTAGCACTATTGCTGCCCCACTAAATGAATTAACTAAAAAGGGAGTCTCGTTTCAATGGGGTGAAGCACAAGAAAAATCTTTTCAAGAATTAAAGAAACAACTAACTAAAGCACCATTGCTTGCATTACCTGATTTCACTAAAACTTTTGAAATTGAGTGCGATGCTAGTGGAATAGGTATTGGAGGAGTCCTTATGCAAGAAGGTAAACCAATCTCATATTTTAGTGAAAAATTAAATGGTGCACAATTAAATTATCCTGTATATGATAAAGAATTATATGCATTAGTACGAGTACTTGAAACATGGCAGCATTACTTATGGCCTAAGGAATTTGTAATTCATTCTGACCACGAATCTTTGAAATATTTGAAAGGCCAAGCTAAACTAAATCGTAGACATGCTAAATGGGTTGAATTTATTGAAAGCTTCCCTTATGTTGTCAAGTACAAGAAAGGAAAAGACAATGTTGTTGCCGATGCTCTATCTCGTAGACATGCACTCTTAACACAACTAGAAGTTAATGTTCCTGGAATAGAGAGTTTAAGGGAATTGTATGCTAGTGACAAAGAATTTTCAGAACCGTACTCTCATTGTAAAGAAGGAAAAGGATGGGACAAATATCATGTGCATGATGGGTTTCTGTTTTATACTAACAAATTATGTGTCCCCGAGTCGTCCGTTCGCTTGCTTTTATTGCAGGAATCTCATGCAGGAGGATTAATGGGACACTTTGGCATCGCCAAAACACATATGATTCTAGCTGATCATTTCTATTGGCCAAGGATGCGAAGAGATGTTGAACGGTTTGTGCAAAGATGCCTCACCTGCCACAAAGCTAAGTCCAAATTAAACCCTCATGGATTATATACTCCTCTTCCAGTTCCTAATGCACCGTGGGAAGATATTAGTATGGATTTTGTTTTAGGGTTACCAAGGACCAAGAGGGGGAGGGATTCTATATTTGTGGTAGTTGATAGATTTTCCAAAATGGCACATTTTATACCATGTCATAAAAGCGATGATGCTTCACATGTAGCTGATCTGTTTTTCAGGGAGATCATTAGACTGCATGGAGTTCCCAGGACAATCGTCTCTGACCGCGACGTGAAATTCATGAGCTACTTTTGGAAGACTTTGTGGGCCAAGCTTGGGACAAAGCTGTTATTCTCAACAACTTGTCACCCACAAACCGATGGCCAAACCGAAGTAGTGAACAGAACTTTATCAACCTTGTTGAGGACAATGATCAAGAAGAACCTCAAGGAATGGGAAGAATGTCTACCACATGTGGAGTTTGCATATAACAGGACGGTACACTCTACTACTCAACTTTGTCCATTCGAAGTGGTGTATGGATTCAAACCTATCACACCACTGGATTTGCTACCTCTACCATTTGAAGAACGTGCCAACATTCAAGCATTCAAGCGTGCTGAACATGTTAAGAAAATCCATCTCAAAACCAAAGAAGCAATAGAGAAGAAGGCACAATATTTTGCAGCGAAAGGCCAATAAAAATAGAAAGAAGATGCTTTTTGAACCCGGAGATTTAGTATGGGTCCATCTTCGCAAGGAACGCTTTCCCGAAAAACGCAAATCAAAATTGATGCCAAGAGGAGAAGGACCATTTAGAGTGCTTGCCAAAGTGAATGACAATGCTTACAAGATCGAACTTCCTGCAGATGATTATGGGGTAAGTAATACATTTAATGTTTCAGACTTATCTCCTTTCTTTGGCCCCGAAGATACAGAGTCGAGGACGACTCCTTTTGAAGAGGGGGAGGATGATGAGAATGTCCCTAACAATGATGTACCTCCATCCTCATCAACTGAAGAAACTCCAAAAGGACCAATGACACGAGCAAGAACTCGACAAATCGCTCAACAGGTGAATCTTCTCCTTAATGAATATTTTGATCCTAATGAGACTTGGCTACTACCTAAAGCATGTACATTATGTCTCCTTAGGTTTGAATACAACAAGGAACAAGAAAGGGAAGATAGTACAAAATTAGAATACAAGAAAGATCATAGTTTTCTTGCCCCTCAAGTAGACCAAGCAAAAGATCTACTGCTGATATTTTAAAAGAAGCTTTCTTGCTCCTCAAGTAGATCTAGAAAAGATCTATTGTTGATATTTGAAAGAAGCTTTCTTGCTCCTCAAGTAGATCTATTTTTGATATTTTTAAAGAACTCAAATCCAATTTGAGTTTTACTATGGAGAAGCTTCAAGATCAAGAAATATGGCCATCATAGTGTAGCCAGGTTATGAAGTCATCGCTTATGTCATCATATATTTGAGGTCATCGCATACATCATCTTCAAACATGATGTAAGCGCTTATGTCATTATCTTTCTTGGTCATTAAGTAATGAGTTGTAAAGTTAGATTGTAACCTATAAATAGAGGGCTACCCCCTCATATGTAACTTAGACTTGAAATTTCAGAATTGAGAGCTCTTGCTCCTTTAGTGTGTGACGTATTTCCACCACATAGAGGATTGGGAGTTATCTGAGATTTGCTTCTCCGTTGTTCTTGCGATTGCTTGACGATTGCTTGAACGTGTTGCTCCACGTTAGTGAGTAACAAAAGGGCCGAAGCGTGTTGTTGGGTGAATCGAGTGCCGTAGGCTTCCGTAATCGAGACGGTGGTTGACGGTGTCATTCATCAGGCTTCACGGGCTAGTTATCCCGGAATCCTACGACGTGAAGATCGGGCACCCCCGGTTCGCATCAGGACAACTAGAGGAGATCCGTTCCTTCTTCCGGATGGACCGTTTGGAAGTACCAGGATGATCGGGTTGGATGGTTTGGTCGGATGGTTCGGGACAACTAGAGGAGATCAGGACCTTCTTCAGGACGGACCGTTTGGATGTTTCGGGACGGTCGGGTTGGACGGTTTGGACAGATGGTTCGGGACAACTAGAGGAGATCCGGACCGTCTTCCGGACGGACCGTTTGTTTGTTCCGGGGCGGTCGGGTTTGGTCGGATGGTTCGGGACCAACAGTTTGGAGGGTCCGAGATGGTCGGGTTGGACTGTTTGGTTGGATGGTTCGGGACAACTAGAGGAGATACGGACCTTCTTCCGGATCGAACCGTTTGGAAGTTCCTGGACGGTCGGGTTGGAGGGTTTGGTCGGACGGTTCGGGACCAACATTTTGGAGGGACCGGGACGGTCGGTTAGACTGTTTGGTCGGATGGTTCGGGACCAACAGTTTGGAGGGTCCGAGGCAGTCGGGTTGGACGGTTTGGTCGGATGGTTCGGGGACAACAGTTTGGAGGGTCCGGGACGGTCGGGTTGGACGGTTTGGTCGGATGGTTCGGGACCAACAGTTTGGAGGGTCCAAGAGGGTCGGGTTGGACGGTTTGGTCGAATGGTTCGGAACCAACAGTTCGGAGGGTCTGGGACGATCGGGTTGGACGGTTTTGGTCGGATGGTTCGGGACCAACAGTTTGGAGGGTCCAAGAGGGTCGGGTTGGACGGTTTGGTCGGATGGTTCGGGACCAATAGTTTGGAGGGTCCGAGACGGTCGGGTCGGACGGTTTGGTCGCATGGTTCGGGACCAACAGTATGGATGGTCTGGGACGGTCAGGTTGGACGGTTTGGTCGGATGGTTCGGGACCAACAGTTTGGAGGGTCCAAGAGGGTCGGATTGGACAGTTTGGTCGGATGGTTCGGGACCAACAGTTTGGAGGGTACGAGACGGTCGGGTTGGACGGTTTGGTCGGATGGTTCGGCACCAACAGTTCGGAGGGTCTGGGACGGTCGGATTGGACGGTTTGGTCGGATGGTTCGGGACCAACAGTTTGGAGGGTCCGGGACGGTCGGGTTGAACGGTTTGGTCGGATGGTTCAGGTCCAACAGTTTGGTGGGTCCGAGACGGTCGGGTTGGACAGTTTGTTCGGTTGGTTCGGAACCAACAGGTTGGACGGTTTGGTCGGTTGGTTCGGGACAACTAGAGGAGATCCGGACCCTCTTCCGGACGGACCGTTTGGATGTTTCGGGACGGTCGGGTTGGACGGTTTGGTCGGATGGTTTGGTTAGATGGTTCGGGACAACTAGAGAAGATCCGAACCTTCTTCCGGACGGACTGTTTGTTTGTTCCGGGACGGTTGGGTTTGGTCGGACGGTTTGGGACCAACAGTTTGGAGCGTACGAGACGGTCGTGTTGGACGATTTGGTCGGATGGTTCGGGACCAACAGTTTGGAGGGTCCGGGACGGTCGGGTTGGAGGGTTTGGTCGTATGGTTCAGGAGAACTAGAGGAGAGCCGGACCTTCTTCCAGACGGAACGTTTGGAAGGTCCGGGATGGTCGGGTTGGACGGTTTGGTCGGATGGTTCGGGACCAATAGTTTGGAGGGTCCGCGGCGGTCGGGTTGGACGGTTTGGTCGGATGGTTCGGGACAACTAGAGGAGATCCGTTCCTTCTTCCGGACAAACCGTTTGGAAGTTCCTGGACGATCGGGTTGGACGGTTTGGTCGGATGGTTTGGTTAGATGGTTCGGGACAACTAGAGAAGATCCGAACCTTCTTCCGGACGGACCGTTTGTTTGTTCCGGGACGGTTGGGTTTGGTCGGTCGGTTCGGGACTAGCAGTTTGGAGCGTACGAGACGGTCGGGTTGGACGATTTGGTCGGATGGTACGGGACCAACAGTTTGGAGGGTCCGGGACGGTCGGGTTGGAGGGTTTGGTCGTATGGTTCGGGAGAACTAGAGGAGAGCTGGACCTTCTTCCAGACGGAACGTTTGGAAGGTCCGGGATGGTCGGGTTGGACGGTTTGGTCGGATGATTCGGGACCAATAGTTTGGAGGGTCCGCGGCGGTCGGGCTGAACGGTTTGGTCGGATGCTTCGGGAGATCTAGACCTTCCGGACGGACCATTTGGAAGTTGCAGGATAGTCGGGTTGGACGGCTTGGACGGATAGTTCGGGACCAACAATTTTGAGGGTCTGAGACGGTCGGGTTGGACTGGTTGGTTGGATGGTTCGGGACAGCTAGAGGAGATATGGACCTTCTTCCGGACGGAACCGTTTGGAAGTTTCTGGACGGTCGGGTTGGAGGGTTTCGTCGGTTGGTTGAGGAGAACCAGAGGAGATCCGAACCTTCTTCGGACGGACCGTTTGCAAGGTCCGGGACGGTCGGGTTGGACGGTTCGGGTCAACTAGAGGAGATCAGGACCTTCTTCCGGACGGACCGTTTAGAAGTTTCGGGACGGTCGGGTTGGACGGTTTGGTCGGATGGTTCGGGACCAACAGTTTGGAGGGTCCGGGACGGTCGGGTTGGACGGTTTGGTCGGATGGTTCGGGACCAACCGTTTGGTGGGTCCGAGACGGTCGGGTTGGACGATTTGGTCGGTTGGTTCGGGACCAACAGTTTGGACGGTCCGGGACGGTCGGGTTGGACGGTTTGGTCGGATGGTCCGGGAGAAGTAGAGGAGAACCAGACCTTCTTTCGGACGGACCGTTTGGAAGGTCCGGGACGGTCGGGTTGGACGGTTTTGTCGGATGGTCCGGGACCAACAGTTTGGAGGGTCCGGGACGGTCGGGTTGGATGGTTTGGTCGGATGGTTCGGGACCAACACTTTGGAGGGTCCGGGACGGTCGGGTTGGACGGTTTGGTCGGATGGTTCGGGACCAACAGTTTGGTGGGTCCGAGACGGTCGGGTTGGACGATTTGGTCGGTTGGTTCGGGACCAACAGTTTGGACGGTCCGGGACGGTCGGGTTGGATGCTTTGGTCGGATGGTTCGGGAGCAGTAGAGGAGAACCGGACCTTCTTCCGGACAGGCAGTTTGGAAGGTCCGGGACGGTCGGATTGCACGGTTTGGTAGGATGGTTCGGGACCAACAGTTTGGAGGGCCCGGGACGGTCGGGTTGGACGGTTTGGTCGAATGGTTCGGGACCAACAGTTTGGACGGTCCGAGACGGTCGGGTTGGACGGTTTGGTCAGATGGTCCGGGACCACCAGTTTGGACGGTCCGGGACGGTCGGGTTGGATGCTTTGGTCGGATGGCTCGGGAGAAGTAGGGGAGATATGACCGTTCGGAAAGTCCGGGACGGTCGGGTTGGACGGTTTGGTCGTATGGTTTGGGACAATTAGAGGAGATCTAGACCTTCCGGACGGACCATTTGGAAGTTGCAGGACTGTCGGGTTGGACGGCCCGGTTGGATAGTTCGGGACCAACAGTTTGGAGGTTCTGAGACGGTCGGGTTGGACTGTTTGGTTGGAAGGTACGGGACAATTAGAGGAGATAGGGACCTTCTTCCGAGCGGAACCGTTTGGAAGTTCCTGGACGGTCGGGTTGGAGGGTTTGGTCGGATGGTTCGAGACCAACAGTTTGGAGGGTTCGAGACGGTCGGGTTGGACGGTTTGGTCGGATGGTTGGGGAAAACCAGAGGAGAACCGAACCTTCTTCCGGACGGACCATTTGCAAGGTCCGGGACGGTCGGGTTGGACGGTTTGGTTGGACGGATCGGGACAACTAGAGGAGATCAAGACCTTCTTCCGGACGGACCGTTTGGAAGTTCCGGGACGATCGGGTTGGACGGTTTGGTCGGATCGTTCGGGACAACTAGAGGAGAGCCGGACCTTCTTCCGGACGGACCGTTTGGACGGTACGGGACGGTCGGGTTGGACGGTTTGGTCGGATGGGTTGGACGGTTTGGTCGGATGGTTCGGGACCAACAGTTTGGACGGTCCGGGACGGTCGGGTTGGACGGTTTGGTCGGATGGTTCGGGACCAATAGTTTGGTTGGTCCGAGACGGTCGGGTTGGATGGTTTGGTCGGATGGTTTGGGATCAACAGTTTGGACGGTCCGGGACGGTCGGGTTGGATGCTTTGGTCGGATGGTTCGGGAGAAGTAGAGGAGAACCGGACCTTCTTTCGGACGGACCGTTTGGAAGGTCCGGGACGGTCGGGTTGCACGTTTTGGTAGGATGGTTGCGGACCAACAGTTTGGAGGGCCGGGGACGATCGGGTTGGACGGTTTGGTCGGATGGTTCGGGACAACTAGAGGAGATCCGGACCTTCTTCCGGATGGACCGTTTGGATGGTTCGGGACAACTAGAGGAGAGCCGGACCTTCTTCTGGACGGAACGTTTGGACGGTCCGGGACGGTCGGGTTGGACGGTTTGGTCGCATGGTTCGGGACCAACAGTTTGGAGGGTCCGAGACGGTCGGGTTGGACGGTTTGGTCGGATGGTTCGGGAGCAGCAGTTTCGAGGGTCCGGGACGGTCGGATTGGATGTTTTGGTCGGATGCTTCGGGAGAACTAGAGGAGAAGCAGACCTTCTTCCGGACGGACCGTTCGGAAGGTCCGGGACGGTCGGGTTGGACGGTTTGGTCGTATGGTTTGGGACAATTACAGGAGATCTAGACCTTCCGGACGGACCATTTGGAAGTTGCAGGATAGTCGGGTTGGATGGTTTGCTCGGATGGTTCGGACCAACAGTTTGGAGGGTCCGAGACGGTCGGGTTGGATGGTTTGCTCGGATGGTTCGGGATCAACAGTTCGGAGGGCCCGGGGTTGTCGGGCTGGACGGTTTCGTCGGATGGTTCGGGACAACTAGAGGAGGACCTTCTTCTGGACGGACCATTTGGAAGTTCCGGGACGATTAGGTTGGACGGTTTGGTCAGATGGTTCGGGACAACTAGAGGAGATCCGGACCTTCTTCCGGACGGACCGTTTCTTTGTTCCGGGACGGTCGGGTTTGGTCGAATGGTTCGGGACCAACAGTTTGGACCGTCCGAGACGGTCGGGTTGGATGATTTGGCCGGATGGTTCGGGACCAACAGTTTGGAGGGTCCGGGACGGTCTGGTAGGATGGTTTGGTCAGATGATTCGGGAGAACTAGAGGAGAGTCGGACCTTCTTCCGGACGGAATGTTTGGAAGGTCCGGGATGGTCGGGTTGGACGGTTTGGTCAGATTGTTCGGGACCAATAGTTTGGTGGTTCCGCGGCGGTCGGATTGCACGGTTTGGTCAGATGGTTCGGGACAACTAGATGGTCTGGGATGGTCGGATGGTTTGGGACAGTTAGAGGAGATCTAGACCTTCCGGCCGGACCATTTGGTAGTTCCAGGAGAGTCGGGTTTGACGATTTCGTCGGATGGTTCGGGAACAACAGTTTGGGGGGTCCGAGACGGTCGGGTTGGAAGGTTTGGTCGGATGTTTCGGGACCAACAGTTTGGTGGGGCCGAGACGGTCGGGCGTGACGGTTTGGTTGGATGGTTCGGGACCAACAGTTTGGACGGTCCGGGACGGTCGGGTTGGATGCTTTGGTCGGATGGTTCGGGAGCAGTAGAGGAGAACAGGACCTTCTCCCGGACAGGCTGTTTGGAAGGTCCGGGACGGTCGGGTTGCACGGTTTGGTTGGACGGTTCGGGACCAACAGTTTGGAGGGTCCGAGACGGTCGGGTTGGATGGTTTGCTCGGATGGTTCGGGATCAACAGTTCGGAGGGCCCGGGGTTGTCGGGTTGGACGGTTTGGTCGGATCGTTGGGGAGAACTAGAGGAGATCCGGACCTTCTTCCGGACGGACTGTTTGCAAGGTCCGGGACGGTCGGGTTGGACGGTTTGGTCGGACGGTTCGGGACAACTAGAGGAGATCGGGACCTTCTTTCGGACGGACCGTTTGGAAGCTTCGGGACGGTCGGGTTGGACGGTTTGGTCGGACGGTTCGGGACCAACAGTTTGGAGGGTCCGGGACGGTCAGGTTGGACGGTTTGGTCGCATGTATCGGGACCAACAGTTTGGTGGGTCCGAGACGGTCAGGTTGGACGGTTCGGGACCAACAGTTTGGAGGGTCCGAGACGGTCGGGTTGGATGGTTTGCTCGGATGGTTCGGGATCAACAGTTCGGAGGGCCCGGGGTTCTCGGGTTGGACGGTTTCGTCGGATGGTTCGGGACAACTAGAGGACGACCTTCTTCTGGACGGACCATTTGGAAGTTCCGGGACGATTAGGTTGGACGGTTTGGTCAGATGGTTCGGGACAACTAGAGGAGATCCGGACCTTCTTCCGGACGGACCGTTTCTTTGTTCCGGGACGGTCGGGTTTGGTCGAATGGTTCGGGACCAACAGTTTGGAGCGTCCGAGACGGTCGGGTTGGATGATTTGGCCGGATGGTTCGGGACCAACAGTTTGGAGGGTCCGGGACGGTCGGGTTGGATGGTTTTGGTCAGATGATTCGGGAGAACTAGAGGAGAGTCGGACCTTCTTCCGGACGGAACGTTTGGAAGGTCCGGGATGGTCGGGTTGGACGGTTTGGTCAGATTGTTCGGGACAAATAGTTTGTTGGTTCCGCGGCGGTCGGGTTGCACGGTTTTGGTCAGATGGTTCGGGACAACTAGATGGTCTGGGATGGTCGGATGGTTTGGGACAGTTAGAGGAGATCTAGACCTTCCGGCTGGACCATTTGGTAGTTCCAGGAGAGTCGGGTTTGACGATTTCGTCGGACTGTTCGGGAACAACAGTTTGGGGGGGTCCGAGACGGTCGGGTTGGAAGGTTTGGTCGGATGGTTCGGGACCAACAGTTTGGAGGGTCCGGGACGGTCGGGTTGGACGGTTTGGTCGGATGGTTCGGGACCAACAGTTTGGAGGGGCCGAGACGGTCGGGCGTGACGGTTTGGTTGGATGGTTCGGGACCAACAGTTTGGACGGTCCGGGACGGTCGGGTTGGATGCTTTGGTCGGATGGTTTGGGAGCAGTGGAGGAGAACCGGACCTTCTTCCGGACAGGCTGATTGGAAGGTCCGGGACGGTCGGGTTGCACGGTTTGGTTGGACGGTTCGGGACCAACAGTTTGGAGGGTCCGAGACGGTCGGGTTGGATGGTTTGCTCGGATGGTTCGGGATCAACAGTTCGGAGGGCCCGGGGTTGTCGGGTTGGACGGTTTAGTCGGATGGTTCGGGACAATTAGATGAGGACCTTCTTGTGGACGGACCGTTTGGAAGTTCCGGGACGACCAGGTTGGACGGTTTGGTCAGATGGTTCGGGACAACTAGAGTAGATCCGGACCTTCTTCTGGACGGACCGTTTGTTTGTTCCGGGACGGTCGGGTTTGATCGGATGGTTCGGGACCAACAGTTTGGAGCGTCCGAGACGGTAGGGTTGGACGGTTTGGTGGGATGGTTCGGGAACAACAGTTTGGAGGGTCCGGGACGGTCGGGTTGGATGGTTTTGTCGGATGGTTCGGGAGAACTAGAGGAGAGCCGGACCTTCTTCCGGACGGACCGTTTGGAGGGTCCGGGACTGTCGGGTTGGACGGTTTGGTCGGATGGTTCGGGACCAACAGTTCGGAGGGTCCGGGACGGTCGGGTTGGACGGTTTGGTCGGATGGTTCGGGACCAACAGTTCGGAGGGTCCGGGACGGTCGGGTTGGACGGTTTGGTCGGACGGTTCGGGACCAACAGTTTGGTGGGTCCGGGACGGTCGGGTGGACGGTTTGCTCGGATGGTTCGGGACCAACAGTTTGGACGGTCCGGGACGGTCGGTTTGGATGCTTTGGTCGGATGGTTCGGGAGCAACAGAGGAGAACCGGACCTTCTTTCGGACGGAGCGTTTGGAAGGTCCGGGACGGTCGGGTTGGACGCTTTGCTCGGATGGTTTGGGACAGTTAAAGGAGATCTACACCTTCCGGCCGGACCATTTGGTAGTTCCAGGACAGTCGGGTAAGACGGTTTTGTCGGATGGTTCGGGACCAACAGTTTGGAGGGTCCGAGATGGTCGGATTGGACGGTTTGGACAGATGCTTTGGGACCAACAGTTTGGAGGGTCCGAGACAGTCGGGATGGACGGTTTGGTCGGATGATTCGGGAACAACAGTTTTGGAGGGTCCGGGACGGTCGGGTTGGATGGTTTTGTCGGATGGTTCAGGAGAACTAGAGGAGAGCCGGACCTTCTTCTGCACGGACCGTTTGGAAGGTCCGGGACGGTCGGGTTGGACGGTTTGGTCGTATGGTTTGGGACAATTTGAGGAGATCTAGAGCTTCCGGACGGACCATTTGGAAGTTCCAGGACAGTTGGGTTGGTCGGCTTGGTCGAATGGTTCGGGACCAACAGTTTGGAGGGTCCGGGACGGTCGGGTTGGACGGTTTGGTCGCATGTATCGGGAACAACAGTTTGGTGGGTCCGAGGCGGTCGGGTTTGGACGGTTTGGTCGGTTGGTTCGGGACCAACTGTTTGGACGGTCCGGGACTGTCGGGTTGGATGCTTTGGTCGGATGGTTCGGGAGCAGTTCGAGGAGATCTAGACCTTCCGGCCGGACCTTCTTTCGGACGGACCGTTTGGAAGGTCCGGGACAGTCGGGTTGGATGGTTTGGTCGGATGGTTTGGGGCAGTTAGAGGAGATCTAGACCTTTCGGCCGGACCATTCGGTAGTTCCAGGACAGTCGGGTTGGAGGATTTCGTCGGATGGTTCGGGAACAACAGTTTGGAGGGTCCGAGGCGGTCGGGTTGGATGGTTTGGTCGGATTGGTCGGGACCAATAGTTTGGAGGGTCCGGGACGGTTGGATTGGACGGTTTGGTCGGATGGTTCAGGACCAACAGTTTGGTGGGCCCGAGACGATCGGGCTTGACGGTTTGGTCGGATGGTTCGGGACCAACAGTTTGGACGGTCCGGACGGTCGGGTTGGATGCTCTGGTCGGATGGTTCAAGAGCAGTAGAGGAGAACCGGACCTTCGTCCGGACAGGCTGTTTGGAAGGTCCGGGACGGTCGGGTTGCAAGGTTTGGTCGGACGGATCGGGACCAACAGTTTGGAGGGTCCGAGACGGTCGTGTTGGATGGTTTGCTCGGATGGTTCGGGATCAACAGTTCGGAGGGCCCGGGGTTGTCGGGTTGGACGGTTTGGTCGGATGGTTCGGGACAACTAGAGGAGGACCTTCTTGTGGACGGACCGTTTGGAAGTTCCGGGACGATCAGGTTGGACGGTTTGGTCATATGTTTCGGGACAACTAGAGTAGATCCGGACCTTCTTCTGGACGGACCGTTTGTTTGTTCCGGGACGGTCGGGTTTGGTCGGATGGTTCGAGACCAACAGTTTGGAGCGTCCGAGACGGCCGGGTTGGACGGTTTGGTGGGATGGTTCGGGAACAACAGTTTGGAGGGTCCGGGACGGTCGGGTTGGATGGTTTGGTCGGATGGTTCGGGAGAACTAGAGGCGACCCGGACCTTCTTCCGGACGGACCGTTTGGACGGTCCGGGACGGTCGGTTTGGACGATTTGGTCGGATGGTTCGGGTCCAACAGTTTGGAGGGTCCAGGACGGTCGGGTTGGACGGTTTGGTCGGATGGTTCGGGACCAACAGTTTGGAGGGTCCGGGACGGTCGGGTTGGACGGTTTGGTCGGATGGTTCGAGACCAACAGTTTGGTGGGTCCGGGACGGTCGGGTTGGACGGTTTGTCCGGATGGTCGGGGCCAACACTTTGGACGGTCCAGGACGGTCGGGTTGGATGCTTTTCTCGGATGGTTCGGGAGCAACAGAGGAGAACCGGACCTTCTTTCGGACGGACCGTTTGGAAGGTCCGGGACGGTCGGGTTGGACGCTTTGGTCGGATGGTTTGGGACAGTTAGAGAAGATCTACACCTTCCGGCCGGACCATTTGGTAGTTCCAGAACAGTCGGGTTAGACGGTTTCGTCGGATGGTTCGGGACCAACAGTTTGGGAGGGTCCGAGATGGTCGGGTTGGACGGTTTGGACGGATGCTTCGGGACCAACAGTTTGGAAGGTCCGAGACGGTCGAGTTGGATGGTTTTGTTGGATGGTTCAGGAGAACTAGAGGAGAGCCGTTCCTTCTTCTGCACGGACCGTTTGGAAGGTCCGGGACGGTCGGGTTGGACGGTTTGGTCGTATGGTTTGGGACAATTAGAGGAGATCTAGACCATCCGGACGGACCATTTGGATGTTCCAGGACAGTCGGGTTGGACGGCTTGGTCAGATGGTTCGGGACCAACAGTTCGGAGGGTCTGAGACGGACGGGTTGGACTGTTTGGTTGGATGGTTCGGGACAACTAGAGGAGATATGGACATTCTTCCGGACGGAACCGTTTGGAAGTTCCTGGACGGTCGGGTTGGAGGGTTTGGTCGGATGGTTCGGGACCAACAGTTTGGAGGGTTCGAGACGGTCGGGTTGGACGGTTTGGTCGGATGGTTGGGGAGAACTAGAGGAGATCCGACCTTCTTCCGGACGGACTGTTTGCCAGGTCCGGGACGGTCGGGTTGGACGGTTGGTCGGACGGTTCGGGACAACTAGAGGAGATGAGGACCTTCTTCCGGACGGACCGTTTGGAAGTTTCGGGACGGTCGGGTTGGACGGTTTGGTCGGACGGTTCGGGACCGACAGTTTGGAGGGTCCGGGACGGTCAGGTTGGACGGTTTGGTCGCATGTATCGGGACCAACAGTTTGGTGGGTCTGAGACGGTCAGGTCGGACGGTTCGGGACCAACAGTTTGGAGGGTCCGAAACGGTCGGGTTGGATGGTTTGCTCGGATGGTTCGGGATCAACAGTTCGGAGGGCCGGGGGTTGTCGGGTTGGACGGTTCGTCGGATGGTTCGGGACAACTTTAGGAGGAACTTCTTCTGGACGGACCATTTGGAAGTTCCGGGACGATTAGGTTGGACGGTTTGGTCAGATGGTTCGGGACCAACAGTTTGGAGGGTCCGGGACGGTCAGGTTGGACGGTTTGGTCGCATGTACCGGGATCAACAGTTTGGTGGTTCCGAGATGGTCTGGTCGGACGGTTCGGGACCAACAGTTTGGAGGGTCCGAGACGGTCGGGTTGGATGGTTTGCTCGGATGGTTCGGGATCAACAGTTCGGAGGGCCCGGGGTTGTCGGGTTGGACGGTTTCGTCGGATGGTTCGGGACAACTAAAGGAGGACCTTCTTCTGGACGGACCATTTGGAAGTTCTGGGACGATTAGGTTGGACGGTTTGGTCAGATGGTTCGGGACAACTAGAGGAGATCCGGACCTTCTTCCGGACGGACTGTTTCTTTGTTCCGGGACGGTCGGGTTGGTCGAATGGTTCGGGACCAACAGTTTGGAGCGTCCGAGACGGTCGGGTTGGACGATTTGGCCGGATGGTTCGGGACCAACAGTTTGGAGGGTCCGGGACGGTCGGGTTGGATGGTTTGGTCAGATGATTCGGGAGAACTAGAGGAGAGCCGGACCTTCTTCCGGACGGAACGTTTGGAAGGTCTGGGATGGTCGGGTTGGACGGTTTGGTCGGATGGTTCGGGACCAACAGTTTGGAGGGACTGTGGCGGTCGGGTTGGACGGTTTGGTCGGATGGTTCGGGACAACTAGTGGAGATCCATTTCTTCCGGACGAACCATTTCGTAGTTCCGGAACAATCGGGTTGGACGGTTTGGTTGGATGGTTCGGGACAACTAGAGGAGATCCGGACCTTCTCCGGACGGACCGTTTGGAAGATCCGGGACGATCGGGTTGGACGGTTTGGTCGGATCGTTCGGGACCAACAGTTTGGATGGCCCGGGACGGTTGTGTTGGACGGTTTGGTCGGATGGTTCGGGACCAACAGTTTGGTTGGTCCGAGACGGTCGGGTTGGACGGTTCGGTCGGGTGGTTCGGGAGCAACAGTTTGGATGGTCCGGGACGGTCGGGTTGGATGCTTTGGTCGGATGGTTCGGGAGAAGTAGAGGAGAACCGGACCTTCTTTCGGACGGACCGTTTGGAAGGTCCGGGGCGGTCGGGTTGGACGGTTTGGTAGGATGGTTCGGGACCAACAGTTCGGAGGGCTCGGGACGGTCGGGTTGGACGGTTTGGTCGGATGGTTCGGGACAACTAGAGGAGATCCGGACCTTCTTCCGGACAGACCGTTGGATGATCTGGACGGTCGGGTTGGACGGTTTGGTCGGATGGTTCGGGACAACTAGAGGAGAGCCGGACCTTCTTCCGGACGGAACGTTTGGACGGTCCGGGACGGTCGGGTTGGACGGTTTGGTCGGATCGTTCGGGACCAACCGTTTGGACGGCCCGGGACGGTTGGGTGGACGGTTTGCTCGGATGGTTTGGGACCAACAGTTTGGTTGGTCCGAGACGGTCGGGTTGGACGGTTTGGTCGGGTGGTTCGGGAGCAACAGTTTGGACGGTCTGGGACGGTCGGGTTGGATGCTTTGGTCGGATGGTTCGGGAGAAGAAGAGGAGAACCGGACCTTCTTTCGGACGGACCGTTTGGAAGGTTCGAGACGGTCGGGTTGGACGGTTTGGTCGGATGGTTCGGGACCAATAGTTCGGAGTGCCCGGGACGGTCGGGTTTGACGGTTCGGTCGGATGGTTCGGGACAACTAGAGGAGAGCCGGACCTTCTTCCGGACGGAACGTTTGGACAGTCCGGGACGGTCGGGTTAGACGGTTTGGTCGGATGGTTCGGGACCAACAGTTTGGAGGGTCCGGGACGGTCGGGTTGGACGGTTTGGTCGGATGGTTCGGGACCAGCAGTTTGCTGGGTCCGAGACGGTCGGGTTGGACGGTTTGGTCGGTTGGTTCGGGACCAACAGTTTGGACGGTCTGGGACGGTCGGGTTGGATGCTTTGGTCGGATGGTTCAGGAGCAGTAGAGGAGAACCGGACCTTCTTTCGGACAGGCAGTTTGGAAGGTCCGGGACGGCCGGGTTGCACGGTTTGGTAGGATGGTTCGGGACCAACAGTTTGGAGGTCCCGGGACGGTCGGGCTGGACGGTTTGGTCGAATGGTTCGGGACCAACAGTTTGGACGGTCCGAGACGGTCGGGTTGGACGGTTTGGAGGGATGGTTCGGGAACTGTTTGGAGGGTCCGGGACGGTCGAGTTGGATGGTCCGATGGTTCGGGGGAACTACAGGAGAGGCTGACCTTCTTCCGGACGGACCGTTTGGACGGTCCGGGACGGTCGGGTCGGACGGTTTGGTCGGATGTTTTGGGACCAATAGTTTGGAGGGTCCGGGACGGTCGGGTTGGACAGTTTGGACGGATGCTTCGGGACCAACAGTTTGGAGCGTCCGAGACGGTCGGGACGGTCGGTTTGGTCGGGTGGTTCGGGAACAACAGTTTGGAGGGTTCGGGACGGTCGGGTTGGATGGTTTTGTCGGATGGTTCAGGAGAACAAGAGGAGAGGCGGACCTTCTTCCGGACGGACCGTTTGGACGGTCCGAGAAGGTCGGGTTTGATGGTTTGGTCGGATGGCTCGGGACCAGCAGTTTGGAGGGTCCGGGACGGTCGGGTTGGACAGTTTGGTCGGTTGGTTCGGGACCAGCAGTTTAGAAGGTCTGAGACGGTCGGGTTGGACGGTTTGGTCGGATCGTTCGGGACCAACAGTTTCGAGGGTCCGGGACGGTCGGGTTGGATGGTATGGTCGGATCGTTCGGGAGAACTAGAGGAGAGCCTGACCATCTTCCGGACGGAACATTTGGAAGGTCCGAGATGGTCGGGTTGGACGGTTTGGTCGGATGGTTCGGGACCAACAGTTTGGAGGGACCGCGGCGGTCGTGTGGACGGTTTGGTCGGATGGCTCGGGACAACTAGAGGAGATCCGGACCTCCTTCCAGACGGACCGTTTGGACGGTCTGGGACGGTCGGGTTGGACGGTTTGGTCGGATGGTTCGGGACCAACAGTTTGGTGGGTTCGAGACGGTCGGGTTGGACGGTTTGGTCGGATGGTTCGGGACCAACAGTTTGGTGGGTTCGAGACGGTCGGGTTGGACGGTTTGGTCAGATGGTTCGGGGACCAACAGTTTGGAGGGTCCGGGACGGTCGGCTGGACGGTTTGGTCAGATTTTTCGGGACCAACAGTTTGAAGTGTCCGAGACGGTCGGGTTGGACGATTTGGTCGGATGGTTCGGGACCAACAGTTTGAAAGGTCCGGGACGGTCGGGTTGGATGGTTTGGTCGGATGGTTCGGGAGAACTAGAGGAGAACCGGACCTTCTTCCGGACGGAGCATTTGGAAAGTCCGGGACGGTCGGGTTGGATGGTTTGGTCGGATGTTTCGGGACAATTGGTGGAGACCTAAACCTTCCGGACGGATCATTTGGAAGTTCCAGGACAATCGGGTTAGACGGTTTGGTCGGATGGTTCGGGACCGACAGTTTGGAGGGTCTGAGACGGTCGGATTGGACGGTTTGGTTGGATGGTTCAGGACAACTAGAGGAGATCCGGACCTTCTTCCGGACGGACCGTTTGGAAGTTCCGGCACGATCGGGTCGAACGGTTTGGTCGGATTGTTCGGGACAACTAGAGGAGATCCGGACCTTCTTCCGGACCGACCGTTTGTATGTTCCGGGACGGTCGGGTTTGGTCGGAAGGTTCGGGACCAACAGTTTGGAGCGTCCGAGACAGTCAGGTTGGACGATTTGCTCGGATGGTTCGGGACCAACAGTTTGGAGGGTCCGGGACGGTCGGGTTGGATAGTTAGGTCGAATGGTTCGGGAGAACTAGTGGAGAGCCGGGCGTTCTCCGGACGGGCCATTTGGATGGTCCGGGACGATCGGGTTGGACGCTTCGGTCGGATGGTTCGGGACCAACAGGTTGGATGGTTCGAAACGGTCGGGTAGGATGCTTTGATCGGATGGTTCGGGACCAACTTGTTGGACGGTCCGAGACGGTCGGGTTGAACGCTTTGGTCGGATTGTTCGGGAGCAACAGTTGGAGGGTCCGGGACGGTCGGGATTGGATGGTTTGGTCGGATGGCTCGGGAGAACTAGAGAAGAGCCAGACCTTCTTCCAGACGGAACGTTTTGGAAGGTCCGGGATGGTCGGGTTGGACGCTTTGGTCGGATGGTTCGGGACCAACAGTTTGGAGGGTCCGGGACGGTCGGTTTGGATGGTTTGGTCGGATGGTTCGGGAGAACCAGACGAGAGCCGGACTTTCTTCCGGACGGACCGTTTGGAATGGCCGGGACGGTCGGGTTGGACGGTTTGGTCGGATGGGTCGGGACCAACAGGTTGGAGGGTCCGAAACGGTCGGGTCAGACGGTTTGGTCGGATGGTTCGGTAGAAACTAGAGGTGAACCGGACATTCTTCCAGATGGACCGTTTGGAAGGTCCGGGACGGTTGGGTTGGACGGTTTTGTCGGATGGTTCGGGCGAACTAGAACCGGACATTCTTCCGGACGGACAATTTGGAAAGTCCGGGATTGTCGGGTTGGACGGTTTGGTCGGATGGTTTGCGATAGCAGACGAGATCCGACCTTCTTCCGGGCGGACCGTTTGTATGTTCCGGACGATCGGGTTTGGTCGGATGGTCGGGACCAACAGTTTGGAGCGTCTGAGACGGTCGGGTTGGACGATTTGGTCAGATGGTTCAGGACCAACAGTTTGGAGGGTCCGAGACGATCGGGTTGCATGATTTGGTCGTATGATTCGGGACCAACAGTTTGGAGGGTCCGGGACGGTCAGGTTGGGACGATTTGCTCGGATGGTTCGGGACCAACAGTTTGGAGGGTCCGGGAGGGTCGGGTTGGATGGTTTGGTCGGATGGTTCGGGAGAACTAGAGGAGAACCGGACCTTCTTCCGGACAGACCGTTTGGACAGACCGGGACGGTCAGGTTGGACGATTTGGTCGGATGGTTTGAGACCAACAGTTTGGAGGGTCCGGGACGGTCGGTTTGGACGGTTTGGTCTGATGGTTCGGGAGAACTAGAGGACGACCGGACCTTCTTCCGGACGGACCGTTTCGAAGGTCCGGGACGATCGGGTTGGACGGTTTGGTCAGATGGTTCGGGACCAACAGTTTGGAGGGTCCGGGACGGTCGGGTTGGACGGTTTGGTCAGATGGTTCGGGACCAACAGTTCGGAGCGTCCGAGACGGTCGGGTGGACGATTTGGTCGGATGGTTCGGGACCAACAGTTTGGAAGCTCCGGGAAGGTCGGGTTGGATGGTTTGGTCGGATGGTTCGGGAGAACTAGAGGAGAACCGGACATTCTTCCGGATGGGCAGTTTGGAAGGTCCTGGATGGCCAGGTAGGATGGTTTGGTCGGATGGTTTGGGATAGCTAGACGAGATCCGGACCTTCTTCAGGGCGGACCGTTTGTATGTTCCGGGATGATCGGTTTGGTCGGATGGTTCGGGACCAACAGTTTGGAGCGTCCGAGACGGTCGGGTTAGACGTTTGGTCGGATGGTTCGGGACAAACAGTTTGGAGGGTCCGAGACGGTCGGGTTCCATGGTTTTGGTCGGATGATTCGGGACCAACAGTTTGGAGGGTCCGGGACGGTCGGGTTGGACGGTTTGGTCGGATGGTTCGGGACCAACAGTTTGGAGGGTCCGGGACAGTCGGGTTGGATGGTTTGGTCGGATGGTTTGGGAGAACTAGAGGAGAACCGGACATTGTTCCGGACGGACAGTGTGGAAGGTCCGGGATGGTCCGGTTGGACGGTTTGGTCGGATGGTTTGCGATAGCAGACGAGATCCGGACCTTCTTCCGGACGGACGTTTGTATGTTCCGGCACGATCGGGTTTGGTCGGATGGTTCGGGACCAACAGTTTGGAGCGTCCGAGACGCTCGGGTTGGACGATTTGGTCAGATGGTTCAGGACAAACAGTTCGGAGGGTCCGAGACGATCGGGTTGCATGATTTGGTCGGATGATTCGGGACCAACAGTTTGGAGGTTCCGGGACGGTCAGGTTGGACGGTTTGGTCGGATGGTTTGGGACCAACAGTTTGGAGGGTCCGGGAGGGTCGGGTTGGATGTTTTGGTTGGATGGTTCGGGAGAACTAGAGGACAACCGGACCTTCTTCCGGACAGACCGTTTGGACGGACCGGGACGGTCAGGTTGGACGGTTTGGTCGGATGGTTTGAGACCAACAGTTTGGAGGGTCCGGGACGGTCTGGTTGGACGGTTTGCTCGGATGGTTCGGGACCAACAGTTTGGAGGGTCCGGGACGGTCGGGCTGGACGGTTTGGTCAGATGGTTCGGGACCAACAGTTTGGGGCGTCCGAGACGGTCAGGTTGGACGATTTGGTCGGATGGTTCGGGACCAACAGTTTGGATGGTCCGGGACGGTCGGGTTGGATGGTTTGGTCGGATGGTTCGGGAGAACTAGAGGAGAACCGACCTTTTTTCCGGACGGAGCGTTTGGAAAGTCCGGGACGGTCGGGATGGATGGTTTGGTCGGATGTTTCGGGACCAACAGTTTGGAGGGTCCGAGGCGGTCGGGTTGGATGGTTTGGTCGGATGGTTCGGGAGAACTAGAGGAGAACTGGACCTTCTTCCGGACAGAGCGTTTGGAAAGTCCGGGACGGTCGGATTGGATGGTTTGGTCGGATGTTTCGGGACAATTAGTGGAGACCAAGACCTTCCGGACGGATCATTTTGAAGTTCCAGGACAGTCGGGTTAGACGGTTTGGTCGGATGGTTCAGGACCGACGGTTTGGAGGATCTGAGACGGTTGGGTTGGACGGTTTGGCTGGATGGTTCGGGACAACTAGAGGAGATCCCAGACGTTCTTCCGGGCGGACCGTTTGGAAGTTCCGGGACGATCGGGTTGGACGGTTTGGTCCGATGGTTCGGGACAACTAGAGGAGATCCGGACCTTCTTCCGGGCGGACCGTTTGTATGTTCCGGGACGGTCGGGTTTGGTCAGATGGTTCGGGACCAACTGTTTGGAGGGTCCGGGACGGTCGGGTTGCACGGTTTGGTCGGATGGTTCGGGACCACCGGTTTGGTGGATCCGGGACGGTCGGGTTGGATGGTTTGGTCGGATGGTTCGGGTGAACTAGAGGAGAGCCGGACCTTCCTCCGGACGGAACATTTGGAAGTTTCGGGCTGATCGGGTTGGACGGTTTGGTCAGATGGTTCGGGACCAAAGTTTGGAGGGCCCGGGACGATCGGGTTGGACGGTTTGGTCGGATGGTTCGGGATCCGCAGTTTGGAGGGTCCGGGACGATCGGGTTGGACGGTTTGGTCGGATGGTTCAGGAGAGCAAGAGGAGAGCCGGACCTTCTTCCGGACGGACCGTTTGGACGGTCCGGGATGGTCGGGTTGGACGGTTTTGGTCGGATGGTTCGGGACCAACAGTTTGGAGGGTCCGGGACGGTCGGGTTGGACGGTTTGGTCAGATGGTTCGGGACCACCAGTTTGGAGGGTTCGGGACGGTCCGGTTGGTCGGTTTGGTCGGATGGTTCGGGACAACTAGAGGAGATCAGGACCTTCTTCCGGACGGACCGTTTCAAAGTTTCAGGACGGTCGGTTTGGTCGAACGGTTTGGGACCAACAGTTTGGAGGGTCCGAGACGGTCGGGTGGGATGGTTTGGTCGGATGGTTCGGGACCAACAGTTCGGAGGGCCCGGGGTTGTTGGGTTGGACGGTTTGGTCGGATGGTTCAGGACAACTAGAGGAGAGCCAGACCATCTTCCTGACGGACCGTTTGGAAGGTCCGGGACGGTCGGGTTGGACTGTTTGGTCGTATGGTTTGGGACAATTAAAGGAGATCTACACCTTCCGGACGGACCATTTGGAAGTTGCAGGACAGTCAGGTTGGACGGCTTGGTCGGATAGTTCGGGACCAACAGTTTGGAGGGTCCGACACGATCGGGTTGGACTGTTTCGTTGGATGGTTCGGGACAACTAGAGGAGATACGGACCTTCTTCCGGACGGAATCGTTTGGAGGTTCCTGGACGGTCGGGTTGGAGGGTTTGGTCGGACGGTTCGGGACCAACAGTTTGAAGCGTCCGGGACGGTCGGGTTGGACGGTTTGGTCGGATGGTTCGGGACCAACAGTTTGGTGGGTCCGAGGCGGTCGGGTTGGACGGTTTGGTCGGCTTGTTCGGGGAGAACAGTTTGGAGGGTCCGGGACGGTCGGGTGGATGGTTTCGTCGGATGGTTCGGAAGAACTAGAGGACTGCCGGAACTTCTTCCGGACGGACCGTTTGGACGGTCCGGGACGGTCGGGTTGGAAGGTTTGGTCGGATGGTTCGGGACCCACAGTTTGGAGGGTCCGGGACGGTCGGGTTAGACTGTTTGGTCAGATGGTTCGGGACCAACAGATTGGAGGGTCCGAGGCGGTCGGGTTGGACGGTTTGGTCGGATGGTTCGGAACCAACAGTTTGGAGGTCCGGGACGGTCGGGTTGGATTGTTTGGTCGGATGATTCGGGAGAACTAGAGGAGAAACAAACCTTCTTCCGGATGCACCGTTTGGAAGGTCCGGGACGGTTGGGTTGGTCGGTTTGGTCGTATGGTTTGGGACGTTAGATGAGATCTAGACCTTCCGGACGGACCATTTAGATGTTCCAGGACAGTCGGGTTGGACGGCTTGGTCGGATGGTTCGGGACCTACAGTTTGGAGGGTCTGAGACGGTCGGCTTGGACTGTTTGGTCGGATGGTTCGGCACCAACAGTTTGGTGGGTCCGAGACGGTCGTGTGGACGGTTTGGTCGGATGGTTCGGGACCAACAGTTAGGACAGTCCGGGACGGTCGGGTTGGATGCTTTGGTTGGATGGTTCGGGAGCAGTAGAGAAGAACCGGACCTTCTTTCCGGACAGGCTGTTTGGAAGGTCCGGGACGGTCGGATTGCACGGTTTGGTAGGATGATTCGGGACCAACAGTTTGGAGGGTCCGGGACGGTCGGGTTGGACGGTTTGGTCGGATGGTTCGGGACCAACAGTTTGGAGGTCCGAGACGGTCGGGTTGGACGGTTTGGTCGGATGGTTCGGGACCAACAGTTTGGAGGGTCCGGGACGGTCGGGTTGGACGGTTGGTCGGATGGTTCGGGACCAACATTTTGGTGGGTCCGAGACGGTCGGGTTGGATGGTTTGGTCGGATGCTTCGGGAGAACTAGAGGAGAAGCAGACCTTCTTCCGGACGGACCGTTTGGAAGGTCCGGGACGGTCGGGTTGGACGGTTTGGTCGGATGGTTTCGTCAGATGGTTTGGGACCAACGGTTTGGAGGGTCCGAGACGGTCGGGTTGGACGGTTTGGTCGGATGGTTCGGGACAACTAGAGGTGATCCGGACCTTCTTCCGGACGGACCGTTTGGATGTTCCGGGACGGTCGGGTTGGACGGTTTGGTCGGATGGTTCGGGACTACTAGAGGAGATCGGGACCTTCTTCCGGACGGAGCGTTTGGTTGTTCCGGGACGGTCGGGTTGGACGGTTTGTACGGATGGTTCGGGACTACAAGAGGTGATCCGGACCTTCTTCCGGACGGACCGTTTAGATGTTCCGGGACGATCGGGTTGGACGGTTTGGTCGGATGGTTCGGGACAACTAGAGGAGATCCGGACCTTCTTCCGGACGGGACCGTTTGGATGTTCCGGGATGGTCGGGTTGGACAGTTTGGTCGGATGGTTTGGGGACAGCTAGACGAGATCCGGACCTTCTTCCGGGCGGACCATTTGTATATTCCGGGACGATCGGGTTTGGTCGGGTGGTTCGGGACCAACAGTTTGGAGCGTCCGAGACGGTCGGGTTGGACGATTTGGTCGGATGGTTCAGGACAAACAGTTTGGAGGGTCCGAGACGGTCGGGTTGCATGATTTGGTCGGATGATTCGGGACAAAGAGTTTTGGAGGGTCCGGGACGGTCGGGCTGGACGGTTTGGTCGGATGGCTCAGGACCAACAATTTGGAGGGTCCGGGACGATCGGTTGGACGGTTTGGTCGGATGGCTCGGGTCCAACAGTTTGGAGTGTCCGGGACGGTCAGGTTCGACGGTTTGGTCGGATGGTTTGAGACCAACAGTTTGGAGGGTCCGGGACGGTCGGGTTGGATGGTTTGGTCGGATCTGTTCGGGAGAACTAGAGGACAGCCGGACCTTCTTCCGGCGAACGTTTGGAAGGTCCGTGGCGGTCGGGTTGGATGGTTTGGTCAGATGGTTCGGGACCAACAGTTTGGAGGGCCGGGACGATCGGGTTGGATGGTTTGGTCGGATGGTTCGGGAGAACTAGAGGAGAGCCGGACCTTCCTCCGGACGGAACATTTGGAAGGTTCGGGATGGTTGGTTGGGCGGTTTGGTCGGATGTTTCGGGAAAATTAGTGGAGATCAAGACCTTCCGGACGGAGCGTCTGGAAAGTCCAGGATGGTTGGTTTGGGCGGTTTGGTCGGATGTTTCGGGACAATTAGTGGAGATCTAGACCTTCCGGACGGATCATTTGGAAGTTCCAGGGACAGTCGGGTTGGACGGTTTGGTCGGATGGTTCGGGACCGACAGTTTGGAGGGTCTGAGGCGTTCGGGTTGGACGGTTTGTTTGGATGCTTCGGGACAACTAGAGGAGATCCGGACCTTTTTTTCGGACGGACAGTTTGGAAGTTCCGGGACGATCGGGTTGGACGGTTTGGTCGGATGGTTCGGGACATGTAGAGGAGATCCGGACCTTCTTCCCGACCGACCGTTCTCGTATGTTCCTGGACGGTCGGATTTGGTCGAATGGTTCGGGACCAACAGTTTGTTGCGTCCAAGACGGTCGGGTTGGACGATTTGCTCGGATGGTTCGGGACCAACAGTTTGGAGGGTCCGGGACAGTCGGGTTGGATGTTTGGTCGGATGGTTCGGGAGAACTAGAGGAGAGCCGGAACATTCTTTCGGACCGACCGATTGGATGTTCCGGACTACTAGAGGAGATCCGGACCTTCTTCAGGACGGACAGTTTGGAAGTTCCGGGACGATCGGGTTGGACGGTTTGGTCGGATGGTTCGGGACAAGTAGAGGAGATCCGGACTTTCTTCCGACCGACCGTTTGTCTGTTCCGGACGGTCGGGTTTGCTCGGATGGTTCGGGACCAACAGTTTGTTGCGTCCGAGACGGTCGGGTCTGGTCGGTTGGTTCGGGACCAACAGTTTGGAGGTCCGGGACGGTCGGGTTGGATGGTTTGGTCGGATGGTTTGGGAGAACTAGAGGAGAGCCGGACCTTCTTCCGGACGGAACGTTTGGAACGACCGGGATGGTCGGGATGGACGGTTTGGGTCGGATGGTTCGGGACCAACAGTTTGAAACGTCCGGGACGGTCGGGTTGGACGTTTTGGTCGGATGGTTCGAGACCAACAATTCGGAGGGTCTGAGACGGTCGGGGTTGGACGGTTTGGTCGCATGGTTCGGGAGAACTAGAGGAGAACCAGAACATTATTCCGGACGGACCTTAGGTCCGTGACAGTCGAGTTGGACGGTTCGGTCGGATGTTTTGGGACAGCTAGAGGGGATCCGGACCATCATCCGGGCGGACCATTGTATGTTCCGGGACGGTCGGGTTTGGTCGGATAGTTCGGGACCAACAGTTTGGAGGTCCGGGACGGTCGGTTTGGATGGTTTGGTCAGATGATTCGGGAGAACTAGAAGAGAGCCGGACCTTCTTCCAGACGGAACGTTTGGAAGGTCCGGGATTGTCGGTTAGATGGTTTGGTCGGATGGTTCGGCATGAACAGTTTGTAGGGTACCAATAGTTTGGAGGGTCCAAAACGGTCGGGTTGGACGGTTAGGTCGGATGGTTTGGGATAATTAGAGGAGATCTAGACCTTCCGGACTCTCCATTTGGATGTTCCAGGATAGTCGGGTTGGACGGTGGGTCGGATGGTTCAGGACCAATAGTTTGGAGGGTCAGAGACGGTCGGGTTGGACGGTTTGGGTCGACTGGTTCGGAACCAACAGTTCGGAGGGTCAGAGACGGTCGGGTAGGACGGTTTGGTCGGATGGTTTGGGACCAACAGTTTGGGGGTCCGAGACGGTCGGGTTCCAACGGTTTGGTCCGATGGTTCGGGACCACAACAGTTTGGAGGGTCCCCGGACGGTCAGTTGATGGTTTGGTCGGATGGTTCGGGAGAACTAGAGGAGCGCCGACCTTCTTCCGGACGGACCGTTTGGAAGGTCCGGACAGTCGGGTTGGATGGTTTGGTCGGATGGTTCGGTACCAATAGTTTGGAAGGTCTGGGACGGTCGGGTTGGATGGTTTGGTCGGATGGTTCGGGAACAATAGTTTGGAAGGTCCGGCACGGTCGGTGTTGGTTGGTTTGGTCGGATGGTTCGGGAGAATGGGAGGGTCCGGGACGGTCGGGTTGGACGGTTTGGTCGTACTGTTCGAGACCAACAGTTTGGTGGGTCCGAGACAGTCGGGTTGGACGGTTTGGTCGGATGGTTCGGGCCCAAACAGTTTGGACGCTCCGGGACGGTCGGGTTGGATGCTTTGGTGGATGGTTCGGGAGAACGGCAGGGTCTGGGACGTCGTGTTGGACGGTTTGGTCGGATGGTTCGGGACCAATAGTTTGGTGGGTCCGAGACGGTCGGGTTGGACTGGTTTGGTCGGATGGTTCGGGACCAACAGTTTGGACGCTCCGAGACGGTCGGGATGGACGCTTTGGTCGTATGGTTCGGGTGCAATGGAGGACTACCGGACCTTCTTCCGGACAGGCCGTTTGGATGGTCCGGGACGGTCGGGTTTGCACGGTTTTTGGTAGGATGGTTCGAGACCACAGTTTGGAGGTCCCGGGACTGTCGTGTTGGCCACTTTGGTTGGATGGTTCGGGAGAAGTAGAGGAGAACCGGACCTTCTTTCGGATGGACCGTTTGGAAGGCCGGGACGGTCGGGTTGGACGGTTTGGTCGGATGGTTTGGGACAGTTAGAGGAGATCTAGTCCTTCCGGCTGGATCGTTTGGTAGTTCCAGGACAGTCGGGATGGACGGTTTTCGTCGGATGGTTTGGGACCAACAGTTTTGGCGGGTCCGAGACGGTCGGGTTGGAACGGTTTGGTCGGATGGTTTGGGACTACCAGTTTGGAGGCGTCCGAGACAGTCGGGTTGGACGGTTTTGGTTGGATCGTTCGCACTAGAGGAGATCCGGACCTTCTTCCACGCACGGACCGTTTGGATGTTCCGGGACGTCGGGTTGGACGGTTTGGTACGGATGGTTCGGGGACCGACAGTTTGGAGGGTCTGAGACGTCGGGTTGGACAGTTTGGTCGATGGCTTGGGACAACTAGAGGAGATCCGGACCTTCTTCCGGACGGACCGTTTGGATGTTCCGGACGGTCGGGTTGACGGTTTGGTCGGATGGTTCTGGACTACTAGAGGAGATCCGGACCTTCTTGCGACGGACCGTTTGTTTGTTCCAGGACGGTCGGGTTGGACGGTTTGGTCGGATGGTACGGGACTACTAGAGGAGATCCGGACCTTCTTCCGGACAGACCGTTTGGATGATTCGGGACTACTAGAGGTGATCCGGACCTTCTTCTGGACGGACCATTTGGATGTCTCGGGACGGTCGGGTTCGACGGCTTGTCGGATGGTTCGGGACAACTAGAGGAGATCCGGACCTTCTTCCGGTCGGACCGTTTTGTGTGTTCCGGGACGGTCGGGTTGGACGGTTTGGTCGATGGTTCGGGACAACTAGACGAGATCCGGACCTTCTTCCGGACGGACCGTTTGGATGTTCGGACGGTCGGGTTGGACGGTTGGTCGGATGGTTCGGGACTACTAGAGGAGATCCGGACCTTCTTTCCGACGGACCGTTTGGATGTTCCGGGACGGTCGGGTTGGACGGTTTGGTCGGATGGTTCGGGACAACCAGAGGTGATCTGGACCTTCTTCCGGACGGACCGTTTGTGTGTTTCGGGACGGTCGGGTCTGATTGGATGGTTCAGGACCAACAGTTTGGAGCGTCCGAGACGGTCGGTTGACGATTTGGTCGGATGGTTTCGAGACCAACAGTTTGGAGGGTCCGAGACGATCGGGTTAGATGATTTGGTCAGGACGGTTCGGAGACTACTAGAGGTGATCCGGACCTTCTTCTGGACGGACAGTTTGGCTGTTCCGGGGACGGTCGGGTTGGTCGGTTTGGTCGGATAGTTCAGGACAACTAGAGGAGATCCGGACCTTCTTTCGGACAGACCGTTGGATGTTCGGGACGGTCGGGTTGGTCGTTTGGTCGGATGGTTGCGGACAACTAGAGGAGATCGGACCTTCTTCCGGACGGACCGTTTGGATGTTCCGGGACGGTCGGGTTGGACGGTTTTGGCGGATGTTCGGGACTACTAGAGAGATCCGGACCTTCTTCCGGACGGACCGTTTGGATGTTCGGGACGGTCAGGTCGGTCGGTTTGGTCGATGGTTCGGGACGGACAGTTTGGAGGGTCTGAGTTGTCGGGTTGGACGGTT